>WOGO01007392.1:0-11188 GCA_015342085.1 Leptinotarsa defecta | reverse complement strand
ACTGTCTTGTATTTGTAGGCGAATGTTTTCTCGTTATCGAACAACTGCATCACCCTTAGGTAGGTAGGTAGATTTCTGACCCTTGCCACATGTTGGGCTTTAGATATTTGAAGTGGTGTTAATAATAACTTTTTGTGTGATTCAAACAGAGTAAAATAACATACAGTCCACGAAGGTTGTGGACTGCCACAAACAAATTTTTATCATCTCAACTTTTTTGTTTCTATTCCAATTCTGATGATTTTTCCTGAAATATGAAAGGGAATTCACCCTAGAGCACGTCATATTGGAAATATTACCTAATAAAAATCTGATTTCTACACAGTGTACAGGGAAAAACAAAATTATGTTTTTTGATCTAGGTTTGAGGCACCCTGTATTCAGATTATTCGTTTCAAATTCATGGATTATTTATTGAATGAAGCATTGCGTTTAATTTGTATGTTCTATATTCATTCCAATAATCAATAAACAAATAAACAATACTTGTGATGAACTGTTTGAAACCTTTGGTGTGGTAATGAATATTACTGAGCTTTATCACAACACAAAACCGTTATTTCAACAACACGACACTTGTTTCGATCACCAAGTAATCGTTTTCAAGAGGAAGATTAATATTCAAGAGGTCACTTGGTGACCTCTTGAATATTAACGGTCTAGTAATATGATAAATCTCAAGTAATGTTTAATAATTCAACGAAAACATTAGCAGTGAAATCGTACCTCATAGTGGAAGTCAAGGGTTCCTTGATGCCAAAACATGAAAAATTCATTAGAAGTCACTGACTCTTAATGCATTCTGAAAATTTTATTCAAACATTTTCATTCCCAATTTAAATTCCTAAGTGATAATCATCCTGTGATTTGATGCCAAATTTAGTGGTTTTCAAGCCACAAAATGATTTCTGTGAGACATCACTATAAGTGATGAGTTGAATTTGGATCCTTTGGCGTGAAATCGATTTATTCAAAACACTATATACATTTCAGCATAAAATTACTGAAATCATTTTATGTGGATTCTTACGGGAACATCAACAAATACAGTGTCGCAAGTTAATACGAACTCGAAAATAGTGAAAATTCTAATAAAAAAGTTTACGCGGTTATGTTGGCAGTGTGGCTACAAATTCATGCTTGGAAGCAGGGCCGTAGTGGAAAGAAAAACCAAGGGGGGGAATCCAAATTTTCCAAACTCCACCAGCAAAATTTCCCAACTTTCGAAGAAATGAAAGTCGAGGGATTAGTTACTACTATAATATAATAATTTTTTTACTAAGCTATCTAGAGATTGGCTGAATGCTTATGTCCGTTATGCACAAACAAAAATAAATGTTGGTGATTATGAAAATAATAATGGGAATTATTCTACTTTGGACCAAGATCCTTGGTCCTCCACCATATCCACTATGTATAGGAATATTCAATACAAATGAAAGGAAACAGAAATAAATAATATTGTGCTTATTATTTTCTACTATTATTTTTTCTATGTTCACGGCCCGAAATTTCCCAACTTTTCCAAGTTGGAAAAACAGCGAAAAGTTGGGAATTTTGTAAAATTGTCACTTCATAATTTGTGGACTGTTCAGGACTGTTTTCTTACTTGGAGAAATTGAACTTTTTTGAAGATTTCAAACAACTCAGAATTCTCTTCAAGTTATGCATCTTGGGAAATCCCAACCTTCTCCTGGTTCTTTCCTTTTTCTTATTACCTCTCCTTTTCTTTCCTCTCATTTTTATTTTTTTAATTTTTATTCATTTTTTTACTATTATTTTTTTATATCTTCATGGTACAAAATTTCCCAACTTTTCCCAACTTTTTCCCAAGTTTAAATTTTGCGAATTGTCATCGCAAGTGTCTCTGAATTGTACTGATTTCAAGTCTTGTTGCGTTTTCTCAGGGCTTTCTGTGGGAGAAAATGTGAATATAGATCCAAAATGGTCTCCCAGGTTCATATTTATTACCTTTTCGTTGTATGATTGAGTTTCAATGTTCGTGATAAAATAATCAATTTTGCTTTTACTTATTCTACCACTGACATCTCTGAAAATTCTAGTAGGTTCATTATTTTTTGAATTTAAATTATAGCTTTCCATGACATCTAACAATAATAATTTGTCATAGTTATCTTTAAGCAAGTCGACATTGAAATCACCACAAATTATGACCGTTTCGAACTGTTTCACACAAAAGTTCAATGCACTCGAGAGTTTATCAATAAAAGCTTCTATTGACCCTGACGGTGGTCTGTATATTGTGACTATGCAGATTTTTTTATTATTAGTCCTAATGCTCAAAGCGCAGCATTCAAAATGCATTTCACTTGACAAATCGTTGATAAAATTAACATTTTTATGACGGATATTTTCTGATACAAACATGATAACGCCACCGTGAATATGATTTTGTCTATTGAAATATGTCGCTGTTGTATATCCTGTAAACTGTATAGTATGTATATTGATATTCGAACACCACGATTCCGATACACAAAAAATATGTGGACGTTCTTCATATAAGAGAATTTCAATTTGATTTGTTTTGTTGATAATTGATTGACAGTTCACATGTATAACTTTGAGATTGAGACCATATCTTTGTACTGTCTCAAAAGGGTCGCTGTTCATAAGTTTCGGTATTCTGGGTATATTTTCGAAATGTAAATCTCTTGACGAGCACGCCTGCTGGCCAATATGACGGTTCATAAATAGCGTCAAGTAAATCATTATCCGCTTCAACTCGATATGAGAGTAGCCTACCTTTGGTGTCCAGTTTCACTACGTCTAATACATATCCAGGTGATTTATTCTCCAAATAAGATTTTATTCCTTCTGCTGTAGAGCTTGGTTTACATTTTCCAACATACAACCAAAGTCGACTTCCCGCACTGAAGTCTGAGCGTTCATCTGTTTTGTTGGTTCCCACTACTGCTGAATTCCTTCCAGTGTGATGTTGTCTACGCCTCTGGCCTGCTGATTTGTTGTTTTTGACCTGGGACCATTCACCGTTTTTTGAATTCTTCGACGGATCTGTTTTTCTATCATGATCATCTTTTTGGTTGTTAATTTCTACAACCGCGTCTGATGATTCATTCAGTTCGCTGAGATTGTCATGTACATTCTCAAAATGTTCACCACATTTTTCAAGAAAACTAGTCATTGTGTCTCTGTTCGATAACATTCGAACTAGATTTATATTTGATTTCCTCAAATCAACTATTTCTTGTTTCATTTTAGCCATTTCTTCAAGCAGGGAAATGGTTTGTTTATTGACAACTTCCTCTATAAGTGTCTTCATTTGTTCGAATATATAATTTTGGTCAATTTTCACTTCTTCACTATTGTCAGTTTTTCTTGTAGAACGTGTCATGTTTAGATTGAATAGAAACTATTTTTATAGGAGCTCTTTTAAACACGTCCGCACTTGCCTACTACTTGCCTACTGAGTTCACTATTGAGTTCACTATTCCAGAAAAGGCTTTGGTTATTTGTATTCTCACTTTGGAATCTCATTATCCACTTCCTTCGTGACAAACAAACCAATATATTTGCTCACCCTGTTTTTACCGAATTGGTCAAATAGAACTTTCTCTCGGGTTCATTGAACAATTCCAGAAGGACGGTGAAACCTTAACACCCGCGGTAACTCACCGAACGGCATCGGCAGCACGGGGTTAATGATGCATTCCCAAAATAATGGCATCTGTGTCTGGATCGGCTCGTGTTCCACAATTTTTATTTATACCGAAATGGAAATGGAAGGCACGGTTGATATCAAATTTCCTGTTCTGTCTTTTACAGATTCATGATGCCCAATTTCCTTCTTGCTTTCCGCTCTGTTTCGCTCACGAAATCAAATGAGTTCTTCGGATAAATCAGCATGGCATTCGAAATCAATAAGAAAGCTCTTTCGGTGTGGTTTACCGAAGCATTCCTTTTATCGTTCGAGAGGCTGCTGCTCGTACATCATATAAAGATGGTATTGAGTTTCAGTACGTGAGAAGGGGAAGTTTTGTTCCGTTGGTTTCAATTCGAGTGTTGTCTGAGTTGCCACGTGAAATTTGCTTGAGGGTGATTGATGTATGAAAATGAATGAGAATGATTACGAAACTTCCGAGTGGAAAGTTGATTATATTCTTGTTTTCCTGGAATTTATGAAAAAGACGAGTTTGATATCAGTTTCTTGCACAAGGAAATATTATACCTTTTCATAGAACTTCTTCTAAAATAAAATCAGTCGATGATAATTTCGTAGAAATGCAGGTGAAAATTTAAGTAAAGTTCCATTGTGAAAGTATAAGGTTCACACCAAACACGTTACAATCTTGCTGAACCTGCTCATTGGAAAAATACAGACATTCATTGAAAAAAAATATCAAATAAGCAGGGTATTTCCCAACTATGGTACGAAATCTTAGAGGAAGATTCATTACGTCGTTTTGAGAAAAAAGTTTTAATGAACATATGTCTGGAGTTGTTTCGTGATACAGAACGTTGAAGAAAAAAACGGTATTTATAAAATATCACAAATATTTTGCTACAGTTAGGTATTTGAAGTGATAAGACTGAAATTATTAGGTCCAGTGGTTTCTCAGTCAACAATTTTGGGAAATAAAGTACGCCACTGACTTGTTGTTGCAGTTTTTCATTTTTTTGGATCAATAAACTGACAACACACCTTTTTTGTCGCTGACAGTGATAGTATTGTCATATCAGTAGAAGTCAGAGTTAGCAGTGATTATATCATGAATGACATTACTAACGGTAGCCAGGCGGTTCAACGTGAGTGTTCTGTTCACTCACTCGAATTGACTGTCATGTTGGTCGGTGTTTCAGGCCCCAGGTTGAACGATCGATATTCACTTGCTATCGTCCAACCTGTGTGATTCCAACGTGTGATTCCTAACACGTTAAAAGGTAAGATCTCGTTAATCCTCAGCTCGCACAAGATTCAACTTCTGAGGGTTGTCGTTCGTAGGGGTGCGACATCTGGTTAATGGAAGAAGATATTTTAAGAGATTTTAATATTGAAATAGGTGGCATGCACTTTATTTACGAATTAACAAATTGAAGTTACGGAGAATTTACCAGAACAGATATATGAACAGGGTAATTTCTTCAGCTGAAACATTCAGCACGCTACATGTAAGATCATTTGAAATTTGGGGTTTCAATAAAATGCAGGTGGTGGAAGACCAGAAACTGTTATAATGCCTGAATTGGAAGAAGCTATACTTATGCGATAGAAAAAGATCCTTCAAATGGTACCAGGAAGATTGCACTGCAACTGGAAGTGAGCCTAAAACCCGTATGGGCATCTGAAAATTAACCTAATATATCCATATCACATACAGGCCTCAAGCTCGACTGCCTCGGGATTGTCACCCAGGATTATTGTTTTGCAGGTGGTTGATTCATACGATGGCACACAATAATAATTTTTCATCTAATATTTGATTCACGGACGAAGCAATTTTTTCACGAGATACTATTATGAACTTTCACAATGACAATTTTTGGGTCAACGGAAGTCCAAACGTTATTAGAGAAAGACATTTTCAGCTACAATTGTTGCTGTTCTTGTTCGTCAGCATCTCGACATCACCTAACCTAATCGCTGGATTGAACGTGCCGGATCTCAAAATTGATCAGCTCGCAGTCCTGATACGAATCCTCTTGATTTCTATTGATGAAGTCATCTGAATATTATTGTTGATAAAACTCCTGTATTAGATGTGAATGACTTGAGGAATCGAATAATTGACAATTGCAGTATCATTAGAAATACTCCAGGTATTTTTGAGTGTATCAGACAATCAATGACAAATCGATTACAGTCGTATATTCAATCATAAGGTCGACGTTTTCTCATTTACTTCAATGTAGAAATTGTTTATTATTTACTTTTGGTTGTTATTTTATGTTGTCCATGGATAGTTTTCAGAAGTGATTTTTTCTCGAAAAGGAAGCTTGATATGAATAAAACGCAACCGATGGAAAAGTTGTATTACTTCAAATAACTGTATCAAATTTCAACCAAATCGGTGTAAGGATTTTTATGATATTTTTTCATGAACACCGTTTTTTTAAGAGCAATGTCTTGTATCTCAGAAACGAAGCAACTTCGGATATATCATCGTGAAGTTTTTTTTTACTTGAAACATTCTAACAAAGTACTCTCCGGAGTTTCACACCGTAGTTAGGAAACACCGTGTATAGGCACCGTATGGGTAGCATATTTCATACTCGAGTATGAAAAGCTTGGAAAGCTAATGTATAGCAAAACACGTATTTCGGTTTTGTAAACTGTCTATTGCGAGTATGACAATAAAGTGTTACTAGAACACGTTATGGATATTCATCAATTATCGGTCCCTTTCATCACATATCACATGAGAACGCTTTTGTTTCCGTATAAATCTGCAAGGAAATTTTGTGTATGATCCACGTATCTTTCTGAACAGTTTTTTTATTGTTATTTTGTCTTCCTTTCTCAAAATGTTTCTCACATTTTTTGTATAATCATAGAGAAGTTCAAAATCAAAAAATTTTTTCTTGATGAAATAATTTGATTTGAAAATATCCACTTTCCAATTTATAGTACGAATTATTTCCTCCAATGCATGAAAATCTTGAAAAAGTTGAAGACTAGACAGGTTTTAGAGTGTCATAGAGCTATTATTTGAATTAGACCTGTCCAACCGTTATTAATGAACACAATTCGGTAAAAAACATCCTATCTAGAGATCCGTGCTCATGACATGAGCTGTCAACACAATATTTTCGAGTGAATAACATCTGATTTTGAAGAAGATATCAGTGAGAGAAAGCGCGTTTCCCTACGAGAAGTAGATGAAACAATTTTGCATATAATTCCAGTTGATACTGTGAAAACCCATAAATCAATCTGAAAACATTTCATGGTATATTTTGGGAAAAAAGGTTATAAAATGAAAGCTAATACATCTATTGAGACTTTTGCTTCGATACAAAAATATTGAGCTTTTAAGAAAATATTATCAATATTATTTGACACACATATCCAAAGAAAATACAAAAAATGTACTTTGAAGATTATAAAATAATTTTTGACCCATTTGGGGACATTGCTTCCAAGTCGGCTAGAGATGCTAAACGAAGAGAATGAAATGAAAGAAATACTAGTTCGATGGCTTCGAATGTGAGTAATCTTAGAGGAATGATTCTCTTTTGGAATGTGAGTTAACCAACAGGATTGCAGGAAACATTTTCTTACATAATTTCAGTGGATTTAGCATGGAGAGGAGAGGAGGCTGTGAAATGTTCAGTTCATAATTTCTCTGAAGGAAAGTCTTCACTTATACACTGAAGTCATTTTCTCAGTAAAATTTCAGAAATTATGAACTTGCACACATTTCAACAAATTATACTTAGTGCACTCGACATATAATTCGTCCATTGTAATTCGTCTCTGCTAATTATTCATAGATTTTATAGACAAAGTCAGGCATGAAAAATACTTTTGACACAATTCAAATAGCTTTGACACAATTCAGAAAAACTTGAAAATATATTTTTCGATTCCATTCCATTGAATCTAGTTTGTAGCGTGTGACACATGTTTATTGTTTTATTGTTAGTGTGAGAAGGCTCATTGCTCAATGTTGCACACTGCCTTTGTCTGCTAAAAATCTAGCATAAATACACATATAGGTCATAATGATGGTTTCAACGCAGATATATTTCAGAAGTTAGTCAGAAAACAAAGCCGCGAATTCACTTACAGATTAATATAACTCCAGATCAAATTATCAGAAATCAAGAAATGGGTAACTCTAATATATATTGGTAAAAGAACAGAGATAATTGCGGGTTTCTTCAGAAAAAACAATGTGGAAGTGGCATTCAGACCACATGTCAGGTTTTCTCATTTCCTTTTCAATGCCAAAGATAAAGTGGACAAGTTGGAGAAATCTAGAGTTTATAAACTTGAGTGTCCGGAGTAATAGTGTTTATGTGGGACAATGTGGTCGAAATTTCTCAAAAAGGTGTGCTGAACTTGAAAGGTCCTTGAGACTAGGTAAAAATGATTCGATGTTTTCCAACTATTCGTTGGCATGCAACCACACATTCCAGAATCTAAACGATTCGGAAATTCTGCATTATGCAAGAAAAGGTTTCAAACTCAATCATTTGAAATATACTTGGAAATTTATAAGCATAAACATTGCGCGTGCAACCTGTTGAATGATCAAATCGACTCAGTTTACTGACCGGTTTTCAAATTAGCATTTCCACACTCCCACTAGTAAACAAAATTCATGTTAAGCTAAGTACCTCTGTTATAACCTACAGTGGTGTTATATAAGGGTGAATGTATTCAATAATTTTTAGTTTATTGTTTAAGCGTGAAAATTTCCTTATTGGATGAAACTGCAGTGATGTTAGTTGAAAATAAAAGTGGTAAAAAACAAAACATGGAAAGTTCCAATTCTCTTTTCATCACTACCAAAATACTTCTCCAATTCCTGCACAACTATATGTGACTGAATTATCTACGTATTGTTCTGATAAATTTCGGTAGTTAACTTTCATTTTTGTTGAAAAACTTCGTATAATATTTCATTTTTGTTCTTTTGAGTTATTCATTCACCACGTTTCTAGTTTTTTTGTGTATTGAGTCTTATGCACAATGATAGCTGTATTTTTTCGGCTCACAGATACAGCTTCATGGCTTTTTTGTGATCCATACACTGCTCTTTCCAATATTACTCTTCATTTTGATACTTTTGCTGCAATCGTTTTACTATCCTAACCTTTTTTCAGGTTTTTTGTTGCTATCTTCTTCATTTCAGCACGAAAAATGCTTCCTTAATTTTACTGAATTCAACAATAATTGATATGAATGATACGTAACACGTAACAAACAAACGTAACAAACTAGTAACAATATTCATCTCCAATCAATTTTGGAAAAAAATCCGCTGATGAATTTCACAGTCTGAAAATTTTTGTGAAAACGGAGAACAAATACCTGAGTATGAAATAAAAAAATGTGATAATTGGAAATATTGGAAATAACTTTGGTTCCTATCGATACATATGCACAGGGAAAAATTGGAAATAACCACAGTATTTTTCGAGTGAACCACCAAATCTACAAGTGGGAGATATTTTACCAAGAATTGTACTAAACATAAAACACAATCTATGCTCAGCACCAGGTAGTCGCTAATTGCTCTCAGAACAGACAATCTCCCTTCAGTAAACAGAAATCCACATTCTACCGATACCTATCCTCAAAGTTCGAAATTCTTCATCAACTCCGCAACGTCTAGTAGTCATCTATAAATGAAAACCCATGGGAATAATTTGGTTAAAGCAGTTTCGGATTTGCGAAGTTGTGCAAATTCGGCATTCAGTAGGAGTTCACGCTTATTCGGGGTCTCTGTGGACCTTACGATTATGATATCGTTGAACCGTCAAGGTATTCGAAACGTTATATCAACTTAGCATGTTATGTGGAATGCATAATAGGTATCGCTATCGAGGATTCCTATGAATTGTTGCTTGGTGTATTGGTTAGGGATTAATGCGTATTCGTATTCTGAGACTTGATCCCGTAGTGAGGGAAAATGGTACGAAGTACATGGAAATGCCAGCTTGGCAATTTGAGTTCAATACTGCCTCGTTGGAATATTTCTGTTGTGATACTTCTCCGTTACATCTATTTGCACTATTAGTCATTTAGACACTTCGTCAAATGAATTAGTGATGACTGAATCTTCAGAAAACTTCAATATTTTTCGCAGTATTTCAAATTCTTCTGTACGATCTCTATAACAAATATCAAAAAGATGCTTTGTGTTGAAAACATACTCTGATACAAAAAAAAACATTGTTTTTTTTTATTTGGATATATCTTTTTTGAATACTCATCAACTTCAGTTCATGAAAAATTCAACACGTGTCTCACGTCATTCGGCAGCTCATCATATACTGTGAAATGATGAATTATTTATTCTTTGAATGACATTTTATGTGGAGGACTCAAAACTTCTCAATGTTTTTTTGGGTATATAACCTTTCACAATCTGGAAAATGAACAAAGCTCAATCAAAACAGAATCTAGTTTCGAAATTTCAATTTCAATTGAGAAACGCCTTTGAAAACAATTCAAAAATGAAACGAAACAAAGAAAACCCTACGATAGATGTTCAGTTTTGAAGATGTAGGTAGATTTTAGCCATCGAGATGATCTGTATAATGTTTTAACTCTTTTTTGATGAGGAAAATTATTGAATACGACGAGTAACTGACAAGTACAGTTTTCTTTGTGAAAATACTTAGAATTTGCGCATAAACTTTTCGGGTGAACAAAAAAGTTTGTTTGCCCTTTCTGAGTATTTATAAAATTTTACATTACAATTTTCATAACTGAACCATGTGACATATTCTATTGATTTTGAATCATAATTGTTTTTTTGAATTTCTCAGCCAACAGTTGAATACTAGTTGCCTATGGATTCATAAAATTGATGAATTGGCAGTGCCAAGAGAAAAATTTTTACAATGTGTTAAAACAACGATAAAAATAAAATAAATACAACAAAGAAAAATGAAAGAATTAATTATAACATTGTGATCTTAGTGAATAAAAAATACATGGAATAATAATGAAATGAAACATGAATGACAATAAATAAATGCATATATTTATTTATTTATTCGATCCCTACGAACTTATTAGTTTTATTATGTGGATTCTTATTATTGAAATTATAGATAATGTAAGTGTAATAAATATCTGTTATTTCATTAAATTCATTAGCTAACATCAACATGGTTGCGAGAGGTTGTAGACATTGACATAGAAATATTGAAGACAGTTGTATGTCGAGTAATAAGGCGAAAGAACATGAAACGGAATCAAGCCTAGAATAGATTATTCTATATGTGAATATTAGGGATGACAAATTTCGTCTTTCATCTATTGATAATATTTCGAATTCGTTTCTCAATCGAGATGTTCGCATTGAATTGTAATCAGATCATTTTTTAAGTGAAGATATCGAAGAAATTTGTTTTGAAATTTTTTGATTTCTTTTAAAGTAGTTTTGTATTCTCCTGTTTCCGTCTAACTAGAGTATAGTAGAGCAATTTGAGTGTATTTATATCAATGAATTCACGCGTTTGTCTCATT
>WOGO01007391.1:0-11188 GCA_015342085.1 Leptinotarsa defecta | reverse complement strand
CTATTGATACCTGAAATTTTAACTAACTATCAAATACTTATCTCGCATTCATTTCTGTAACTCTTCGCTTTACTCTAATATTTATGAATATGAATGAATGAAATTACTTTGAAGGTGGTTGACAATGTTTCATGATGTATTTCATCAGTTCGGACTTCCGTTGTCTAATATAATATAAATTGATTTGAAATCTCTGAAAAAAAAATTAAAAAGATTAACCGAAAATAACAATTTTTATAAACAAAAAACAGAAATTACAAAGAAATAACATACAAGCAACAACAAAAAAAAATTAATTACTACTAAAAGCTGAAAATTAAAAAAATTTAAAATATTATTAACAAAAAAATCAAAAATTAAAATTGATAGATTCCAAACCAAGTTACGTCACGACGTTTCGATTGTTAGTATACACAATCGTCTTCGGGTGATAACTGGTGATAATGTTATCACCAGTTGTATGTTGAAAAATGTCAAATTATAATTGAAATTTGACGTGTTTCGGGATTCTTTTTTAAATATGTACAGTAACCGAAATATGTTGGAATGAATTCATTCCATTTGGCTTACACACTGTATAATAATCGAAGCCTCCACCAAAAAATCGAACAATAAATTTCCTAACATGGCGTGACTGTTGTTTCACAATCAAATTATCGTCTCTACCAAACACAAACGACACTTCTACCTACTACAATCAAATAAATGTTACTCAATTACTAATACTTGTGAACCGACTGGGTGAAATTACATTTCTAATATTTAACAACCTTCTGAATTCGTCATCATAACAAAGCTTTATTTCCTGAAGTGTCTTCGCTGCCATCATACAGGAAATATTCTGTTATTTTATACCGGAAATGAATGCGTAGGCAGCTTGATTCGCATTTTTAACATGAGTAATTAACTACCGATGGGATAGTTTGTATGCTGAACTGCTAAGAAATATGGAAGCAAATTAATTAATGAGACTCTTTGTTTCAACTGATAAATAATCTATTGTTGTGAGCTGGGCCTGGCTAGGTTAACGACTGTTATAGGAAGATTATCTATTGCAGTTCCTTATTGACTTATCAAATGATGTATAGATCTGCGGTGATTGTCTTATTTTTCACATTTTTTTTCTATCTGTACTGAAAATTCTATGACATTTTACTGTATTATTATGGAGCTTGATATAAAACTTACTTGAAAAAATATGAGCCATTTATATTTGAATTTTTATATGATTTGAGTTGGAAAACAATGAATAGTAAATCTTTCCAATGTTCCACCTTCAAACAAAGAATGTAAATTCGTATCCCTACAAAACAGTCAAATTATAAAAATATATTTAAAATGTACAATATGAAATGAATGTATATAGATGAAAAAAAATATATGCATAATATTGTAACACAGTCTGCTTAGTGTAAAAACGTGTGATCGTCTGGGTTAGTTGTAACAAAATATTATGACAACTGTTAATAAATCTTTTTCATAAAAAAAAGAATGAATTGAAATGAGGGAATGTATCAACAATACTGTTTTATTATGAATAAAGGTAAAATAAATCATGTGTTGAACTGAATTTTTCAACCAATATATATGCAATGTTGTTGCAGAGTACACTCAGCAATTTGAAAGCATTTATTGGTCTCTAATCTTGTATTATACTTATGTTCAATTCTGCCAATGACTGCAAAATATTTTTTATATAGATTGTACTGATTTTGTAGAATGTTTGTCTAGGAGATGTAATGAAATATTTTCTGAATAAAACTTTTGATGGAAATCGAAAATCAATTCAAATCATACTTATGAATAGAATTAACAGATTTTAATGAATTTTCATATGCACCACCCCAAGCTATGATTCCATAGGTCTTAATATTGAAAAATAATTCTTAGTCAAACTTTACTTAAGTTTTCATTTCAAATATATTTCTCAGAATTCTGAACTTATGAGGACATTTTCAGAATTTTTTTTATTTATTCAAGAGAATAAATAAATGAATAAATAAATGAATATTTAATTTCTTTCGTTTTATTCAATTTGAGAGTGCAATTACGTTTTTGAAAACGTTTCTTTGAACTTGAAAAGGATATATTTTTAGGAGAGATTGATTTTGGTGTGAGAAACATTTTGACTTTCTACTTCTCTGAACATTCAGAACTGTGAATTTTGGTATCATCAAATTTTGGTTGATATTTTTCACTACAAGAAGCCCTCTTCAAACTTGAAGAATAAAAAATGTTGGGATTTTCAGCAGTCACTACTAGGGTATAATTATAATTAAAACTGATCCACTAGTACGGTGGTTACTATTTCTCGATGTTCACCTGATAACTGTATCAAAAATAGACCCATTAACCCAAAATCTGCCGATACTGGTTCACTATTTTATGAATGCCATCCAATTCGACAAACCTTTCAAATGATTCAAGTGCAGTTTTTGCGAAGCTATTATGAAATAACTCTATAGAAAATTCTTTGCTGCGGTTGAAATTTCACGACAGATTGACCACATGTAATATTAGATTATTGTGGTCTTTCGCGTACATTTCTTTTTGTTTTGATTACCTATTCGGAGTTATTGAACTAAGGTGTTACGATTCAACGCCTTTAGAACCGTTCAGAATTTTTTCAATAAACAGCTTTCAAGTTTTTTCAGGTGCAATTTCTTTCCATGGATTCGTTTCCGGTAAGACTTGATTACGTTTGCATAGAGGATATTGTAAACAATATTTATTCCACAACATTCAGTAGAAAATATTCTTTTTGTGTATTTGCGCCTTTTTGTGCATCTCGAAAGAGTACACTTCTGCTGTTGGTCTGGAATGCATAGTAGATGAATTCCAAACGGTGTACCACAGAAGGGGACGGTGTAGAAATATGCAGAGGACCTAAAATTTGGGGATGACGGCAATTTTCTCGAAATGCTGGAATGGTGTGTAATTACATAGGTATAGAACAACGTCACTCACGAGAGGTAACTTCGAAGAAACACAAAATAACTGCTACAAATATTATTCCTGTTGTGATCTTTTTCTTTTTTTTGAAGATACGAAGAATCGTTTTAACCATATAAACGACCAAGGTGTATAATTCTATCAAAAAATGCCAATTGCCTATTTCAATGCTGTGGCACTAGAGCAAACTAGAGAGTTTTAAATTAAATGGTTTTATTTGACTTGCTCTGTTTCTTTGTTTATTTATGTACATTTATTTGTTTGAGTCAAATTTAGTAATTGAATGACCCCCTTTCTGTTGACAGATTGATCTGAAATTTGTGAACACACATTTAGTTTCATGACAATACAACTTGACGAATTCTGTATCGAGTAAATCCAAGATGGCCGCAACTACAAAATGGCGAATTACATACGGGTATCAATATGGGTATCAAATGACGGGGCTTGACTAGCAGAATAGTAGTACACTTTGAAAGAGATGCAAAATCAAGATGAGGTAGTAAATGAACCAAAGAGAATGAGAAGAATCAATTAAAAAAATTAGAAACTAAAGACTAGAAAATGAAATAAGTAAATTACATTTTTTATGTTGAACGGTTTCATTGAAAAAAGATAATAATGATGTAGATAATGTACAGAAAACTAAAAAATAATGCCGAAGGTCTTAGGTAGCAGTCATCACACCACTCTTCTCAGCAATCTACGGTATTGATCAGATAAAAAAATAAAACCGTTCCGCGTAGTATTTACATATTTACTCAGGTCACGCCACGTGCAGTGTTTTTTTCAATTTTGTATCTGATCAATATTGTAGATTGCCCTAGGAGAGTGGTGTGATGACTCCTACCTAGGAACTTCCGCATAATTTTTTTAATTTTTAGTACATTATCTACATCATTATTATCTTTTCTTTTTCAATAAAACCGTTTAACATATTTTTTTAAATTTATTTTTAGAAGTTTCAGCTCTTATATCATCATTTGACTTTCGTGATAAAATTGAACGATACTTGATAAAAAGTCGTGATAAATGTATTAAACGACATTTCATTATTATATTATCATCATAACCAGGGTTGGCAGGTTTGAACCAACACGCTTGTAACCATGGTTTAAATCAAGGTTTAAACCGACGGGTTTTTTAAGAAAAAAAAACCTGTTTTTTTTATTGGGGTTTTCTCTCTTTGTTGTTGATATTATTCCAATAATGAAAACTACAGCTCAATATACTACAAATAAAAATTTTTAAATCAATATATTTCAAATTATTCTAATAATTTAAAGAATTGTAATTTTACACTAGTAATATTTAAATTTTTCTTCATTTTGTTATCTTTTTAATGAATCTGCCACAAATGAAGATAAATGGATTCTATTTTGAATATTATTACGTTTGAAAATGTTTTTTTTTGTTGAATTAATTTTTTGTGTGTGTAAATAAAAATAAAAGTTGTATGAATAATTTTTTTCATTGTTCATTACTATTATTTCATAAAATATTTTATCGATTTTCAAAGTATTTCGACTTATAATCCTTTTTATCAAATAAACCTTCTTTAAACTAAATAAACCTAGTTTAAACAAATAATCAGTTTTTTTTTGTTTTTTTTTGAAGAAATCTTGGTTTCTGCCAACCCTGATCATAACATTGTGAAAAACAACAATAAGTATTTTACTATAAAGTGACTTCTTGAGATGTAACACATTTTATGCATGAAATAAGTGTTGCGGTTTCATATACTGTAGATTGAAGACAATTGCAAAGTTGAATAAACCACAAAAGGAACTGTAAAAAGAAATTATCCAATATTTCTCCAGAATAATATAAAAATCCAGAGTAATCATTAATATTATTTTGAATATGTTGTCCAAGAGTATTGCAACAAAGAAGTGAGCGATAATTCTATACACTATCATCATCAAATACTACAGTTGAGATTAACAGAATATCACAATAAAGTGTTGTTGAATATGTTCAGAGTTCAGAGAAAATTCATGGAATACGAGTATCCAAAACTCACAAAACATGTTTATCCCGAACGAGGGGTTGATTATTCGATTTGACTCAACGAAATCGGTTTCATTACTTCAAATCCAAGATTTTGTTTATAGTAGTCATAATATCATAATAATTATTCTAATTTTGATTTTCTGAGAGTTTCAGACTCATTTTTTTAATAATTTTGTAGTGAAATACGCCGATACTACGAAAAACCAGGATGAAAGTATTAAACAACATTTCATTTTGATCTCTCATCATATTCATTTCATACAGAGATCTTTACTGAATTGGCAGTAGGTAGGTGATTTTATCACTTCAACTAGGAAATCTGTATAATTCAAGTATTAAAATGTGATGTAGGTCGATTGATCAAAATATGAACAGCTGTCAATTTAAACTCTTATTTGTGTCATTTGTTATTCAGGTAATCAACTTTAGATGCTCGACCAATGATTAGAAGTAACATTTTGATACATCCCGTTTGCTTGGTTATACATATAGATGAATTTCTATGTCGAATATTGGGATGTGAATTTATTCAATATAATGTTTGTTATTTCAACTATGCAAAGAACTGATATCTTGTGAACAGTTATTCATATTTCATCATATATCATTGTCATGCTGGGTATTACGCAGAAGAAATCAAAGAAGAAGTAATTCAGCAATACCTTATACCAAAACATTCTAAAAATAGATAATAAAACTAGCTTCCAGTGAATTTGAATATTTTCAAGTAACACATAAATCTACCAAATAACTTCAAGTCAAGGAACTGCCCATTCTTGAAATGCCAAGCCGTACCAAACCTATTATTATAGATGAGGAGATAGCCAGTTAACCATTATGTAAGATAGTGAGATTCATGTCTCTATTCATACTTTCTCGTACCTAAAAAATGATTTAACAAAAAGGTCGATGTTGAATGTTTTGGAAGATTGAAAAAATATTTTAGAATTATTGGATTTTTCATATTCATATGTATCAAACATTTATATTTCGATTTGTTATTGATATTATTAAAGTTATGAAAATGATATTCATTGTAGTAACATTTACCTTCATTTTTTCATTGTCGACTAAAATGTCCAACACCGGTACTTCATATGGCCAAGAAGAAATGTTCACAAAAATTAAGATTTTATTATCTTTAAATTGTTTTTGAAATGAATTGTATTTTGAACACTGAGATATTTTTCAAATCTCAGATCGTGAGGTGGTTGGAACATAGTTGAATCATTAATTATCTGTTGGATGAAATAATTATCATTATCATTAGTCCATAATTTGAACTGAATAATTACAAATAATCCTGTTTTGAAGTATTTGCTTCATGTCAGTATATACACTTTAGATTTGAGAATTGAAATATGTTCTCTCTCGAAAAGTTAGACTAGGTACAGGAAAACCCAGATACTTATTCGAATAACGAAAAGGATAATAGAATCACGTTTTTCATATAAAATTATCGTTGTTTCCTCCTATGTTGAGGAGTGTAAATGAGAAACATCAGGCACTTACTCACAACAAAGATAAAATTATCTCATAATATCATTTTTTATAATTGACGGAAACGATAAAGTTGTCATTGATTGGGACAATTCATTGAAATGTTATTTCGAAGATGAACAAAAAAAGTTCCGTTGAAGGTTGAAACGAAGTATTTGTTTGTGTAGTCAAAATTCGTAATTGTAGTTTTTTGTTCGTATTGGGAATTAGTCTTGGAAGAAAACGGGCAATGATGCACATACATTGAGTTTGACCTCCAAAATTCATTAAAAATTCTTTAGCTGAATTTGATATTCACAAACAGGAAACTAATATAATATTGGGACACATCTGAGAAAGTAACACTGTTATTAAATATTTCATAATATACGTTTCATGTATCTGAAATATAATCGAAGAAGAGATAATTTTGAAAAAACATTTTGGAGTCAATTAGAATAATAGTTTCCACAATAATTGTGAAGATCATTTGGCAACTGTATTTCTTTATTGCAAGTTTTTTCAAGCTGTGTACTTGGTTGTAAGTTGGTTACTCATGAAAATAAATCCTATATCATAATAATGAAACTCTACGAGCAATCTGACACTGATAAACTTTCTAAATAGATGCTACTTGCAACAGAAATCGAGTGACTTAACGTTTCTAGATCATTTTAATATCCCTTCCATTTAAATTTTTCCAAACTGACAATAAATTGGTAATGTAACTTCAAAATTTTACAAAACCATTTAATAAGTTTGAAAAGAATTATTCAAAATTTCATTTTGGTTATAATATTTTTAGCAGCTAATTTTTGATGGTTTTATGAACAATATTTGGGGAATGAGTAAGAAAACCCACCCTTTCGAATAAATATCATTATTTGTTAATGAAGTCAGTAATAATATGTGTTCTAACATAGATAAACCGACAAACTCTCCTTCGTCTTTATCAGAAATATTATATATCTGAATAAATAATGATGAAATATGTTGGTGTCGGGAAAAGTATTTCAAATAGTTTCATTTTGTAATAGATTTCATTTATATCTAACAAGTATAATGCTGTAGATAGATACAAGTTTTTAATTCATGTGTTACAACACATATTCCTTATCAATTATAACATTCTGTGAATGGTTTTTGTAATAGCAAAGTGGAGATAATAATGAAAAATATATCTCGATAATAAGTATGACATTATGAAAGCTGAAATTGGATATCTCTGGAATACTTTCATTACCAACGCTGGTGTTTATATTGTCTCAAACTCTCTTTTTATTGCATATCAACGCCTTAACGGCGAAAACCAAGAATCCAATATATTGCTTTGCTGACAATACCACACTTCTCTCAGCATTCCATTTGGATTCCAGGACATCGGCTGGGAAGGCACATCTTTACCGGCAGCAGGAGGTTGCATATCTCAATGAGGTTCTAGAAGTGATTTCGAAGTAACCAGGTTCAATTCAATGCCACAAAAACCTGGGCATCGGTTTTATTCAAGAAGATAAATGTCTCCGAACCAGATATAATAATATCAGGTCAGACAACCGCTTTCTGCTTCGATAAGTTTGACGGGGGTTATAATGGACACCAATATGTCTTGGCACAATCATGTCGCTGGAATTGCAAAAGCTGCTTCTCGAAAGTTTGAAACACTGTTCCGAACCAGAAAACTGTACACACCTTGATGCTTTTTAAAGCTCAGATCAGACCTTCTTTGGAATATTGTTCTCATGTATGGAGCTTTGCCCTAATCATATCCTGAAGCTCCTAGATTCCATCCAGAAAAGAGCCATCCGCCTGATTAGAGACACGAACATCGCATGCAATTTTGATAGCCTTGGACATGGAACAGATGTTGGAGATTTGTCTCTCTTCTTTAGATACTTTCACGGAAAGTGTTCAAGTGACTTGGTACATTTGATTCCACCAAGAGCGGTACATATCAGAAAAACGCGACGGACTGTGGCTGCTCATCTTTTCATGGTTCAACTCAGTACATCTCGAACTTCACTGTTCAAGAACTCTTTCATCTGGAGATCTGCGTGTATATGGAATTAACTTCCTGAGAACGTTTTTCCAAATGGATTTCATCTCCAGCGATTCAAATACAATGTGAATCGCTACTTTCGCACAGGTACCGATCTGAGAGCGCCTGAGGAATTTTCTGTAGTGCTTGTGTTTTTTCCTTGAAAAAAAGATATAAATATATGTTTAAAATATGTGTTTCCGTTAACCAACTGTCGCACCCCTATGAAAGACAACTCTTAGAAGTCGAAACTTGTGCGAGCTAAGGACTAACGAGGTCTTACCTTTTAACGTGTGATTTCTAACACGGGTTGGATGATAGCAGATGAAAATCGAGCGTACAGCCTGCGGCTTGAATCACCGACAAACACGGCGTGTGAGTGAGTGAGTGAACAAACCACCCACGTCGAACCGACCGACATCAGATATTGATAAATCAGCACAATGGAAACAATTGGACTTTATATAATTAGTGAATTTCAAATCTCATTGAATACTATTGGATACCCGTATCCCATGATTTTCCAAACATAACTTGTCACGAATTTTGGCTCAAGCTCACTTCATCTTGTCACTTGAATGTACTTTGAACAAAACATACAATTATATCTATTAAAGATTATGACAAAGGATATGAAAGTTTATGTGATGTTAATCATCTCTTCAATACTGAGCATTTCTGATTTGATTGACGCAACTGAAGGGTGAAAGTTTCACTATTCGATTCGATGTATCGTCACTGTTGGAATGCAGGATGAAAGTTGAGAACTAATTTGCGCTTTGCCAAAAAAAAACGCAAGTTGATTTTAATTTGGAATAAATCAATAGGTATATCGTGTGAGCGTGAAGATTTTTTGTTTTTGTTTTGAATGCAACTTCTATTCGACTCAAAGTTGTACGTTTTTAAATCAATGTTACCTTGAAAAAATTGTAAAAAAATATATATTTTGAAATGTGAAGGAATAGTTTTTTGAGTTGTGAAAAAGGAACCCTGGGAAATATTGGAGCTGACTGCAAAACAAACAGTTCTGTTAGAAAACAGAAAAATTTTTATCTTCAATCTGCCACAAAATTCAATAAAATGTCAAATACAAATTTTCTTGTTATAAGGTGAAAGCCAACATATTTCTGAGCTGATTAATTAAAGTTGAAAAATGGAATATTTTCAGAATATACAGGGTGTTTCCCAACTACGGTTCGAAATTTCAGAGGGTGATTTGTTAGGTCATTTTAAGAAAAAAGTTTCCATGAAAATATATCCGGAGTTGCTTCGTTTCTGAGATACAGGGCGTTGAAGGTAAAAAAAACTGTATTTATAAAATATCATAAATATCTTTACACTGATTTGGTTGAAATTTGCTACAGTTATTTGAAGTAATAAGCCGCTCATGTAGCCCCAACTAGATTGAAATTATTAGGTCCAGTGGAGTCTCAGTGGGCACAACAGCCAACAATATCTGGACAAAAATCCACCACTGACTTGTTATTGCAGTTTTTTGGTTTTTTAGATTATTCAACTGAAAATACGACTTTTTGTCGCTTGTGTTTTCTTCATATCTAGCTTCGTTTTCGAGAAGGAAAATTGAAGCCACTTTGCATGTCATGAACACCTACTTTGGAGACCAGCTGACAGTGATATTGTTGTCATATCAGTGAAAGTCATTGTTGTTAATTATCAGTGAACTCGCACCAGTATTCAGCAGATTTTCTACCTGTCTTACAAGAAAGGGGTTTTCCTTCTTGTTGGAAGATTGTTGGCGTTCAGCCTATTCCCAAAAAGGACTAGACAAATCTTTCAAATAACTATAGACCAGTTGCTTTGCTATCAGTGTATCACAAATCATGGAAAAAGTCGTAAATCACCATATTCTCAAATATTTGAAAGGCTTCAATATCTTGAGCGATCATCAATATCGCTTTCGGAAACAAAAATCAACAGACGACCTTCTATCGTATGTCACTCGTATTTGGAATAACGCAATAGAGAAACATTGAGAATCAAGAGCTGTTGCGCTTGATATTTCTGAGGCGTTTGACCGTGTGTGGCATGAGGCTTTGCTGGCAAAACTTCGATGATATGGCTTATCGGATCATTTCTGTGTATGGCTCTCCAGCTTCCTGAAAGAACGTTCCGTGTAAATGGCCGTAGACGGATATCTTTCGAATACTCTCACCATCAACACTGGTGTTCCCTAGGGATCCATATTGTCTCCAATTGTTCAGGATAAAATACAGTACCCCTGAGGGCATAGAACATGTCAGTATAAATATAAACATATATCACAATAATATTAGGTTCAAAGAGGAAGGAAAAATGTACAGTACATAAACTGCACAAAAATATATGCATACATGTAAAAATATTAGTACATGTAGATATAGACTCTTAGAGTCCATGATTGTAGTAAAAGCAGTCAAATAGATCAAATAATAATAGTATCATTTGAATACCCGTCAGTTGCATAGTATGCTTTTTCAAAAAAAATTGCTTTTAATTTTATTTTTAATGGTGTTTTATCGAATTCCCTCACTGTAAGAGGGAGTTTGTTGTAAATTGTTATTAGAGTATGCGGTACGTTTTTTTGAATAAATGAGAAGTTTGGAGTATTACAGGTCAAGTCTGACTCATTTCTTGTAGAGTATATGTGTGTCTTTTTAGAGTTCTCAAAAAGTTTGGTGTTTTCCTTAACAAATAGTATAGTATCAAGAA
>WOGO01007390.1:0-11189 GCA_015342085.1 Leptinotarsa defecta | reverse complement strand
ATAACATTACGAATCATACTTACAGTAAAAATGAGCGAAAAACAATAAATTGAACATATAAATTGAATACACATTATGCATATATAGGATTTTTTTCTGGGTTTGACAAATGTCATACCTTCACATAAATGTCATTTTTCAATGGGTATGATGATTTCATAATTTTTGACTCTAAAATTGATTGATACAATTTTCATTATTATTATGTTTTAGATGTGGTTCCAGTAAGTTACTGTATATACTGCTGAGATTATCAATCTCAGTTTTTTTATTCATACAATCAGAAGACTTATTAATTTCAAGAAAAAGACGTTTGGAAATATTTTTTTCTGTATGTAAAACTTTGATATTTGGTTTATATAATTTATTTTATATCCTGTTTCTATAGAGTGTTATGATAATGCACATGATTTTTTATTGAGCTTTATATCACTTTTATGTGAAGTTACTCTATTATTAAGAATTCTAGATGTTGTTTCAATATAATTCAAGTTACAATTGTCACAAGGAATGTTATAAATCACATTTGACTTTTTTGTAGTAACCGATTTATCTTTCAATTTAGTATTCAAATTTTTTATATTAAAACTGTATAGAGTGTTGAAATAGAATATCAAATATCGATTAACGTTGTGGTCCACCAAAAGGATTCACAAAGTAGTATATTGGGCCCACTTTTATAGGCAAATATATCATCATTCAAATGGGAAAATGAATCACTTTCATAGGCAAATATATCATAATTTGAATGGAAAAATTAATCAGAAACTAATATAAGAATCGACTACCTAATGAAAGTAAACGTCTATAGAAAAAGCAAAAAACCTGTATCATATTCCTAGTAATTAAAACAATGCCGATGTTTTTGGATTTGCTTTCATCTAATCTGAACTAATATTACAGAGGAAAACACTTTTTGTATGATTGTTTGTAATAGATAACCAAAAACCACCAACCATTTTCATAAATTATTCAACCAATAGAATGCTAAATTATCAGCAAATGTCATTTTCAAAATAATCAGATATACTCATGATATAATAATTTTGCCTGTAAATATAATTTTTTTCGTGCGCGCCTGGGTGGGTCACTAGTATCAGTTATAGATGCATATCCGATGCATGAGAATAATCTTCCATCCTATGTATTCATTTTAGCTAATTGTTTTTACATATTTAACTGTACTGGAAAACAAGGAGTATTTAAGTGAAAACTTTTTCACGGCACCATTCCTTTCCTTTGTATTGAAGCAAACTTCACGCATCTCATAAAACCCTTTCAAGGCAATTCAATAAATTTTGGAGGAGAATCAAAAATAAAACTTCAACGTTTTGCATTATGCTCGATATTGTTTCCAAAACTTTTACGATCGCCTTACGAACAGTCATAAAGAGTATTTCTTGTCAGCAGCCTACTTTTCACGATTCACTAGTTCCCTTGTTACGAAGGGAGAATAAGTGTGCTGTGGCATTTACTACGCTGCCTAATAAGTACATTGACCTTTTGAGAGTTCCTCGATTTTAGGGGAATAGAAAATGCTACGAACAATCGGTAATGTCATTTACCACAGTTGGAAAATTGAATATAACATGGAAATATCCTTAGTGAGAAGGAATAAATGAACACATCAACAAAAATGATGACGGAAGGATCGAAAACGTGAAGGTGGTTTGAAAAAATGCTTCTTCACGCTTTGATGACGAGAATCAATCGAGTGGAAAATGATGGCGATATTCGTTTGATTGCTACAAATGAAATTTTGACCGCTTTTTATTTTCTTGCCTCAATTTGATTTCAAAAATACAATGGGCAGGTCGTCATTTTTTCCCCACTAAGCTTTGTATTAACATGTTTTTTAATGAATTTGTGATAATTGAGAAATAGGTAGAGGTATTTGATGGTGTATAATGTGAAATGACAAATAATCGGTTTTTTAGAAATGTTTTTTACCAGTTTTTTTCATAACTATCTTTAGTGCAGTTTCGTCCTGTATGGACATTTTCAAATTAATACAATAAAATGTCCATGTAGGACGAAACTGCAGTAACGATAGTAGTAAAAAACGTAGAAAGTTTCAGTTCTCATTTTTCGAAAACAATTGAAATCGAAACAGCAACATGTTTGAGAAGCTTCCTAAGGAATAACATCATACAATTTGAAAATAAACTTGATACTGAAAAATATTTTTGAAGTTTTTTCTCAAGACCAAACCGTTATTTTAACACCTAGACACATGTTTCGATCACCAAGTGATCATCTTCAAGAGGAAGATTGAATTAACATGTCGAGGTGTTAAAATAACGGTTTGATGTTGGGAAAAATCTCAAGTAATATTCATTACTACACCAAAGGTTTCAAACAGTACATCACAAGTTGATACTGAATACTGGTCCAATATTGAATCTGCTCGAACCTTTGAAGAATCCTTCAAATATTAATTTTTTATACGTTCATGTATCATTTTGATGCAAATTTTCCTATAGAAACTTTTAGGGTTGTAAAAATGGGTTGATAGCGAGGTCATTCGTTCTAGTCTAGCTCTGAAAGGTCTTGCAAAGATATTACAAAAATTTTACCAAAACTTGGGCACTGCTTACGAAGAGTCGAAAAAGAAACACATCTCTCTGATTGAACAAAAGCGTGAATGTCATTATCAAGATCGTTATTTAAATTCTAAAAATAATACGAAGGCCTTTTGGGAAGTAGTGGCCGCATTAACAAATATACGAAGAGAAAGGAAAAATAAAATAAAAGTTAAACTTGAATGAAAATTTGGAAGATGATCCGAATAAAGTTTCTGCGAAATTGAATAACTTTTTCATAGATGCGCCCAGACAACTAACAGAAAATATACATATTTGAAACGGTGAGAAATTATTGCTAGTAATTTCATGTAAATTTTCATAATCTTCCGTTTTAGGTATTGAATGTATGTGAATTGGAAGTATCTTGAAGAAATCCATTTGAATATTATAATAATTATCCTGTTACCACACATTTTACGATGTTCACAGAAGTGGTCATTATGAAGTATTATTTGGCACCAACATATTTTTTTATCAAATGAATGTATTTTACCAAAGTCTGCTGATGATCAGCTGAAACTGCATCACGTAAGCAATTTTTTCTAGAATATAAGAGTTTTCACACTATAACTGTTGGGGTTCATCTCTTTGAATTCGGACTTCAATTATTCTAAACAAGAAAACCTCCAGTGTTTGCTGTCTGTATTTATTGTTCACCTTCTTAGATGATTACCACTCAATCTTCGTAGACTGTATCCTATTTTACTCTACCCTGACTCGCACCAATTGAAATTATATAAATCCCATATCTGGCAAGGGTCAGAAATACACCTACATACATAAGGGTGATGCAGTTGTTCGATGACGAAAAACATTCGTATACCAATACAACACAAAATATAAAAAGTTATAATATTCTGAACATACCCCCCCCCCGCTTTGAAAGGGTACCTTTCAACAGAAAATACTGAAGGAATGCACTATATATGATTAAATTAAGCTACATTCTTGATTTGAAGGTGGTTGATGAAATACAAGCTACATTCTATTCTACATAACAGTTTGTGGAACGTATATTTTCATTCTACCGCAGCCACTTCGACTTCAGGAAGTGGACATAGTTTTGTCATGGCACGCTTCACTTTACTATTTGAAGTTTTCAAAGTACCTTTGCATCTGGATCAGGAGAAACATTGCTAATTCTTCTCATCTGCCAAAACAACGGGGCCAGAATATCATCATTGATGAGGACAAGTTTTCCAACTTGTAGGTTGACTTTCTCCTTCGTTCATTTACATCGTTGTTGCATTTCAGTGATGTATTAAGATGACCAGCTGGACCAAAAATGTTGAAGAGGCATTTGGAGGTGTTGAAACTTGGACAGTCTGTTGGTTGAAACTTCCTGAACATCTGGGTCTGGTAACGAAGTCAAACGTCGTTCAAAGAGGAAATGGAAAGGAGTAAGGACATCCATATCATTAAGGCAGGATGGAATAACGGACGTGAATTGAGGATTGCTTCAATTTGGGTGAATAAAGTTGAGAATCCTTCACATGTTAACGAACCTTCATCCAATATTCTCTTTAAATGATGTTTACAAGACTTAACACTCGCTTCCCATAAACCTCCAAAATTCGGAGAATTTGCTGGAATGATTTTCCAAGTTATTCCTTCATTTTCAATATTATTTCTCAAAATATCTGCCTGATTTTCGAGAAACGCACCTAGTTGTTTAAGTTTAAATCAGCTCCAATACAGTTAGACCAATTGTCCGAAACCACTTGCGATGGTTTACTCATCTAGAGACAAATCGCCGAAATGTTGCAAGAAATGCCTTAGTTGTCAAGTCCGATACAATCTCTAAGTGGGTGGTTTTGGTAGAAAAACAAATTAATAAGCAAATGTAACATTTATTGACTTCCGCACCTCCACCATGGATATGTTTCATAATGAAAGGACCAGCATAGTCTATATCAGTTATATGAAATGGAAAAGTATGGGTTACTCTCTCGTTTCGGGGAACACCCATAGCTTGTTGAAGTGGTTTTGGATTAACCCTGAAACATGTTACACATTGATGTGTTACCCTCCTGGTCAAATTCCTACCACCTAAAACCCAATAATTTTCGCGAATTGAACTCAATACCAAATTTGGTCCACCGTGAAGTGATTTTTTTTTATGTTCGGACTCAAAAATCAACAGAGACAAACTATGTTTGCCCCACAACAACATAGGATATTTTTTCGAATAATCCAGCATAGATAATTGTAATAGTCCCCCGACCATGAGTATCCCTTTTTCATTATGTACATTTTTATCTGATTGACTTTTATTTTCAGTGAGGTCAAATATCTCTCTAAAAAATGATTCATGCTGCGCAATCTTCATAAGTACCTTCATAGCTTTATCCAATTCCAGTTAAATAGTTAGAACTCACATGATGAACTGTTCTCAACTCAAGCATCTAGCGAATACTCTTTCAGTCGAGTCAAGCAACTGTAGTTTTGAAATGTAAAGATTATGGTTGAAGTCTCCTGACTCGTCTTGATCAACTTCTTCAATTCCGGTAAATCTTCGCTGATTAACGCCATTCCACCGGGCCATTCAGACCTTCCTAATAAGATCCCCTCGGGACCATTCCACCACATATGTGAATGTATGATTTCAGCAGGATACGTACGTCCTGATGTAATGTCAGATGCTCTGAACTAACATGGTACAACTCTTGTGAGGTGGAAAGATTCTGTACTTGAGTTACTTTATATCTTACAAATGTCTGTAGTCGATAAAGAGGGCTGACCGCGTTCCATACTTTACGGAATTCAGAGTGTACTACCTCAATTCATCAGCAGGATTTGCTCTCTGAACTATTTTTTGATATAATCGATGCTCTCCATCGATCCATATCATGCGATACATCTTTGCAATGTCCGCGCATACCACCACTGAATGTTTTTTGAACCTCAATAAAACCATAAACAAATCATCTTGTAACTATGGCCCTGTGTATTTAATATCCTTCAGAGAAAGTCCAGAAAATGTTTACGAGGAGCCATTGAAGACTACTCGAAGTTTCGTAGTTGAGCTTCTCTTATTGAATATTCCATAATGAGGTAAGTAGAAGAATGATTCACCTACTAATCCTTCACTGTCTGATATATGTCCCATCATGAACTCTACATACATTTCCCGCATTCGCGATTGACAGCATAGTGTTATGATCCACCCAGTTCAAGAGAAGATCATTTGAATGGAATCTGAACAATGAACTTACCATATTCTCCCCTTTTAGTAGTTTTACAGAAGATGTCTTCACACTTCCGGTCTTCTCTCGAAAGAACTGGTTCAGGATTAGGGGTAGAATCTATCCCCCAAAACTTTTCTAACTGAAAGTGTATGTCAGTCAGGGTCATGTTACATCGAACAGTACTTTTGTGTCTCATCAATGTGAGCGGACCTGACACCACCCATCCCATGTGAGTTTTCTGAAGAGTTGGTTGACCTCTATCCAACTTGAACTGACCCACACACAACAAATTATAAAATACTTCTGCACCAAGAAGCATATCGATTTTTTCTGGATAGGCAAATCCTGGATCAGCCAGTTTAATATTGGCTGGAATATCCAAATGTGGAATACGAAGCACCTGACTTGGGATCGAATCACTAACTGTAGGAACAATCAAACATAAAATTCTCCTTTGAAAGACATTATAATAATACTCAAACATGACGGTGCCCATATGTTGATGTTGGTAACATCTTGATTGATACCAACGATCAAAATATTGACAGGATATTTTTGTAACTCCAATAGTCCAAAGAAATATTTTGTGATAAGAGTAGACTGAGATCCGTTGTCTAACAATGCCCTACAGCGATGAGAAACTCCATCAGAAGCAAAACCGTCCAAAACTACCGTCGACAATAAGACCTTATTACTTCCAACATCGGAATTCCGATTTGGATTCCTCAGATCTAGCTTCGGTTTGAGTATTGTTTTGATGAGTCGCTAGTGATGAATTACTAGCCATATCATGATGTTAAGTATAGACATCATGATGCAACAACGAGTGATGTTTAGCTTTACACTTTCTGCATGTACCTGCATTACACTTCTTACTTATATGATTGTCTTTCCTCAAACAGTTCAAACAAAGCCCTAATCTTTTAACTTGATCAAATCTCGAATGTGATGTTAGGTTCAGAAAATCAGGGCAATTCGTTATATAATGTTTACTATTACAAAACCCGCAACATTGTCCTGATGTACCCAAAAATGTTATATCAACCTTAGATTTCGTTTGATATCTAGACTCATTTTTTTCATCTCTATATTTATTTATTTCAATGTTTTGCAACATGTCTATCCTATTTTTTAGAAATTCTTCAAAACTACTTAACAATTGAACTTTTCCTTTTGGTTTTTATTCCTGCCAAACCCGGTTATACAATAAAATTTGTCTATCATAAGATATATGATGAGTGGATCCTATGAATTAGTTTCAATGCTTAATTTTTCCAGCGAAAATAATGTTTTTGTTATCGTATCGTGCATATTTCGTAAGTTCAATGCAGATTCTTTATGAATTGTCTGAAAGTTTACCAAAGATTTCAAATGAAAGTTGATCAACATCGGCATATTATTATATCTTTCTCCCAATAGTTTCCAAACCACTCCATAATTTTCCGCTGAAACATTCTTCGTTTCACACACCTTTTGTTATTCTCATTGAATATCACCTTTCAGAAAATGGAATTTCTCTATATTAGATATGAAAGAATTACTGTGTACCAGAGATTCAAATGTGTCTTTAAACTCTAACCAGTTTTCCAAATCACCACTGTAAGAAGGTATCGAAACCGACGGTAACCTAGGTCTTGTAGTAAGAGAAAACATAACCTGTGTAGACCCCGGTGGACTTTCAGTAGTTTTCAGTACTTCTTGAATATTAACCACAAAGTAAACATGTCTATTAAAATTAGAAATTAACCAAAATCAAATTTTTTTTATGAATACAATTTTTGCTAATATTCAAGCTATATGATTAATAGAGAAATAAGCTAAAATTTTTCGTAATCTAATTTGAATTAATCCTAAAATTCCTCTAACTATAGTAATAATGATAATAACTATAGGACTTAATTTTTGCCAACTCAATAAAGTGAATGCTATTCAATTTAAACTTTCTTCAACTTCGGGGAATCAAGAATGGAATGGGGGCTATTCCAATTTTCAATAGAAGGGCTGAATTAAATATTAAATTTATAAAAAAATTGAAATTTCTGAAAATAAATTTATTCAAATTATTTACTATCAAAATTGAAAACAAAACAACTTTATTTGCCAATATTTGTGTGATAAAATCTTTTATTGCTGATACAGAGGGGTATAATCTTTGCGGGGATTTCAATGAGAGGATAAAGAAGATTAATTTCCAAACCAATCCATATTCAGAATCAATAATATGAAGAAATAGCAATCAGAGTACCGAAAATTAAAAAAAAAATGAAAACATTTGTAATTACAAATAAAAGGGTTCATACCCCATTTATAAAATTATCTACCTTTATAAATGGGGTATGAACCCCAGTTATGAAGGTTGTAATTTTCGTCGTTTCGGCTCCTACTTTGGAGCCATTTTCAAGAATCACTTATATTTGTACCTACATGACTCGAGGACGAGGTCGTAATCTCCCTTGTCCCCAAGTGTCGTTACTAGCTCTATGTTTGCTGTGTTCCAATCTAAGTTTCGCACTGGTCACTCTGTTGTAGGGGGTCCATATTTATGGTATTGTAGCAGGTATCTGGTTTGCCTGACCAGGTACCTGCGGTATTTTCAGGTATCTTGCGTGACAACAATGTCCTCCATGTTTGTGGTAGTCTCTGCGAATCATCTCGCTTGTTAAGGCAGTTGGGAAGTTTTTCATTACTTTTCGATTACTTCCCGAATTATTGTGGCCTGGAGATTTTTCTCCGTAACAATGGTCTTGGTGTTTTCGAAGCTTATTGTGTGGTCTGTTTTCTGGTGGTGTTTGAAGAGAGGTAGTGCTAGATGAACAGCTTGATCATGTTCATAGGCTCTGTTGGAAATTCTTCTATTGGTCTGTCCGATATGAGTTCTGGGACAGTTTTAACATGGTATTTCATACATGCCCTTTGCTTCAGTGCGTATCGTGTCCTTGGGAGTTTTTAGCATAGTGGAGATTTGGTTGTTGCATGTGAATACTATCTTTACGTTGTTTCTTCAGAATTCGGCTAACTTTGTCAGTAACTCCATGAATGTAGAGAAGGAAAGCTTTTCTGGTTGGTCTGTGCCTCGGGTAACTCGTGGGGTGGGGTTTGTGTTTGCTGTCGTTGTATGAATCTTTTTATTTGGGATACGGGATAGTCGTTTTGGTGAAAGCCGGCTGTGAGTGTTCGTATAGTTCCGTGGATCTATTGTGGTTGATAGTGAGTCTTGCAATATCTTGCAAAATATTTCATGAAATGTTACACCATAAAATTTTTTGAGTCGAGTCAAGATGGTAATATCAAATACCATTATCAGAATTCATAGCTGCGGCGACAAGAATATTTTATCTGTCCCTGAATTTGTTCAAAAACTCCTAATACCTTCCCACAGACTACAACCAAACAACTGATGCAGACCGTTTCTCAGCACTTTTCACGTTCGATTGCTCTTTTTACCAAACTTTTCAATGTAAAGTTTGATTTAAGGAATTTACACATCGAAACTTTGAAACGAGTAAATTTCTCCAGAAATGATTTATAAGTTTTAATCTTTGACTGATTCTATCGCAGAAAGACCGTTTGTTTTGGATCAATGAAAATTAAAGTACGTTTTCAATGCATAGATTTAGTTAGAAAAATGAATCAGTTTCAAATCATTAATTTCAGTAGGATACTATTTTCATTTTTATTCTGATTGATTTTCATTGATGATATGGAACAAATAGTAATCAAATTGAAAAAGATATATTTTTAGGGGAAATAAATTTTTGGAAAAAAAAGGTCAGCTCGTAGATTAAAGCATCCTGCACCATCTGGATGCCGGAGAGACGTATACTTTCCTCGGGGTGGAACAACGCCACTCACATCTGCCGTTCCACGGTTGTACTTTCCCCGACAATAAGGGGATCGTAGACTTGTGAGTTTGGAGTGTCTACATGACAGAATGGTACTGGATGACCTGCCAGAACGAGGACTTCAACACCTTAATCTTCCGTAGTCACGTAATGGGAATATAGGATCCTGAACAAGGTGCAGGAACTGCCGCGAAGGTCTGAGACTTTGTTGCGGTCTCGTCCTATATCCATCGATATAACGTGGCTCTAAGACTTCCTGACCAGCAAACTCAGGTTGAAAACATAATAATAAGGCAGAAAACTTGGTTGGACCAACGGAAATAATAATCATTCATTAAAGTTCTATTTGTTCATTAAGGTCTGAAGAAATGAAACATATACAACTCATAATAAAAACTGCAGTTCATAGGCCGTTTCTTCAATCATGCTTTCATCATGCATATATCGAATGTGATATCCCCTCGGATTGTGAATTTATTGCTTTATCAATATTTGTAATAAAAAAGACAGGTCCATATTAAAAAAAAGTTGAGTAGTAGTAAAAGCGACTGCCAACTCGAAATACAGTCATAACAGTCATAACAACCACACTACCATAAATTGCAGGAACAACATATAAAATCAGCAGAATTTTTCGCCGACACAACATATCAACTTCGTTCATACCAGAACGGACAATAAGATCCATGCTTCGTAATCCCAAGGATCAGATACCACTGGAGTCACAAGGAGTGTATGAAGTACCATGCCATGATTGTGACAGGACTTACATCGGTCAGACCAACAGATAAATCAGTAATTCGCAAAGATGAACACAAACTAGCAGTGAAGGGAAAAGTCACCACGTCTTCTCTCTTCCAACACGTACTGAAGACAGGACATAAAAATACTAGCAAGCAACGAAAACTTTTACTCGAGAACAATCAGAGAGGCTATCGAAATTGAAAAACGACCTAATAATATGAACAAGAGGGATGATGCGCAAAGATTACCATCAGCATGGAGATCCGTTTTATCGCTTCGCACAAGCAATCAGATCCCTCAACCCCAGAAGCAAAACTCGGCACATGACAATACAGGTACAATAACAGAGGCAGGAGAGGCAGCCCAGGTAATAAGACCAAAACAGGTAGTCGAGCAAGCACAGGTAGTGGCAGCAACCCAGGTAAAGGGAAACATCCGTCCCTATAAATTGAGACACAGAGTTCGAACTAATCAGTCCGTTTTGAAAGTTGAAACAGCAGTGGCCCTTACAGAATGATTTGTTATTTTGATCTCTTTAACATCAATTCCAATCAATGATGCAGAGGATTTGAACCAGATAGATATTGTATTCTGTGAAACTGGTCATAAATACCCTTACACCAATTTGGTTGAAATTTGCTACAGTTATTCAAAGTAATAATGCTCTTATTTATCCCGAACTAGATTGAAATTATTATATCCAGTGGCGTCTCAGTGGACACCACCACAGCCAATAATAATTGGAAAAATAAGAAATAATTTTTTTGTAGATTTTTTTAATGTTTCAACCGGAAATGCAATTTTTTTGTTGCTTGTATTTTCTTTATATC
>WOGO01007389.1:0-11190 GCA_015342085.1 Leptinotarsa defecta | reverse complement strand
GTCTTCTCGAGTGATCCCCTCAATTGGATAAAGGATAGTGTACCCTCAGGACAGTGAGGGTATTAGGACCCACCTTTGTTGTGGAACTTCAGAAGAAGGCTCTTTTCACAGTCCCGCTGGGTTTAGTTTGGAGGTGGGTTCAATGGAGAGATACCAGAATTGAGAGGTTCAAAAACAAAGTTTATTCTTGGGTTTGTTTGAATAAAACAGAGCTAAAACATTTGAACTTTTCGTCATTAGAATAGAAACAATATTTAAACAGAGTATACTCACCTAGAACTAGGTAACAACTTAATATTTCGATAAAAATATCTAGGTTTACACACCCTAAGGCTTCTAACATTTTATATCCAATGAATCAAAAGAATTCCTAATCTCATTCCTGATCGAGGCACACGTTTTTCAGAGTTGGTGGTTTTTTATGACCCTCAAAACTAAAGATTCTCGTACCTTTTGATTCTCCTACTGACATCTTTAGGCGAGAGGCCAATTCTAGTTAGAGTTCTGTGATAGTTATTGATAGACTATAAATCATGCCGAGAGGTATATTGTTCCGTCACAACTATGGCCCCTCAGTTTCGAAGTGATTGCTGCAAAACTTGGAAGCTAATTCTCTGTAGTTCCTACTGGGGTATGAAATTTTTTTGAATTATTTGCGTGGAAGGAACCTCTTTCTTTGAGAGAATTTGGATCAGCCAGGATATAGGTATTATAACTAATATTTTTTTTAATTATAAAAGGACCCTCAAACAATAGAAGAAATTTCTTTGTTTCCCCTTTGATTGCCGACGAAATAGGATTGGCTCTCTACAACACAAGGTCTCCCGGTTCATATTAAATGTATGGTCACGGTGGATGACATATATTACGACGTGAAGCTTACGTCTCTGAATTTTCAAGAGCAAAAATAAGTTTTTCCTCATAGGTTTTGGTAACTCCGGTATGCGGCACCACGTTGGGTGCCAAGTTGTAGTGGAACTTTAGAAGAAGGCTCTTTTCACAGTCCCGCTGGGTTTAGGTTGAAGGTGGGTTCAACAGAGAGATACCAGAATTGAGAGGTTCAAAAGCAAAATTTTTTTCTTGGGTTTGTTTGAATATAACAGAGCTAAAACAATAGAACTTTTCGTTAATAGAATAGAAACAATATTTAAGCAGACTAGACTCACCTAAAACTAGGTAACAACTTAATATCTTGATGAAAATATATAGGTTCACACACCCTGAGGCTTCTAACATTATATATTCAATGAATCAAAAGAATTCCTAATCTCATTTCTGATCGAGGCACACGTTTTTCAGAGTTGGTGGTTCTTTATAACTCTCAAAACTGAAGATTCTCGTAAAAGAATTGAGTGGTTCAGAAGCAAAGTTTCTTCTTGGGTTTGTTTGAATATAACAGGGCCAAAACAATAGAACTTTTCGTTAATAGAATATAAACAATATTTAAACAGACTAGACTCACCTAGAACCAGGTAACAACTCAATATTTTGATAAAAATATCTAGGTTTACACAACCTGAGGCTTCTAACATTATATATTCAATAAACCAAAAGAATTCCCAATCTCATTCCTGATCGAGGCACACGTTTTTCAGAGTTGGTGGTTTTTTATAACTCTCAAAACTGAAGATTCTCGTACCAGAATTGAGTGGTTCAGAAGCAAAGTTTCTTCTTGGGTTTGTTTGAATATAACAGAGCTAAAACAATAGAACTTTTCGTTAATAGAATATAAACAATATTTAAACACGGTAGACTCACCTAGAACCAGGTAACAACTCAATATTGGTTGGTGGTTTTTTATAATTCTCAAAACTAAAGATTCTCGTACCTTTTGATTCTCCTACTGACATCTCTAGGCGAGAGGTGCAACCTTTGCAATTCTGGTTAGAGTTCTATGATAATTATTGATAGATTATAAATCATGCCGAGAGGTATATTGTTCCGTTACACCTTTTATCCAATCCTTATAATCTATAGTGAACAGAACTACCGGACCAGCAACACTGCGAATTTGAAACCACTTCACAAATTCTCTAAGAGCTGAATTTTGGATTGAATCACAAAAATATCTCCATGAAAACCACAATCAATTTATAAAATTGAAATGTTTCGATATGCAGGAACGTTCCCAATTAAAGATGATTGAAATAATCATGAATCCTACAAGTCGCAGAAAAACCAGTACGGTACGCAACCGCGAACAGCAGGAAAAACACTCTCCCTCGCGCATTAGCCTTTGCGCATTTTGTCTGAATTTTCTTTTGTATGTCCTGCATATTGTTCTGTTTTCCTTTAGAGTAAACCCGAGTTAAACCGAACAACTTGCATAATGGTCAGTGTAAAATATATGGCATTACCTAGGTATGCCACAATATGTTCAACTAAAACACGACAATAAAAGCAGAATCTCAAATCTTCTTTGAATTATTAATTGATTAACGTGGAACGGGACCAGTTTTGGTGTTTCAAAACTACCTCGGAGTAGTTTTTGGAAACAACCAAGTAAATGATAACTACATAACTAGTCACAGTGAGAGTTACCGATGAGGTTTATTTACAGTAAGAATAATTAATAATCATTCCTATACATATATAAATTAATCAAAAAAAAGTTGAGAGGAAGACGTACAGCAGCAAGTTAGGTGGATTAATAGCAAGATATTCTAACCTATCAAACTGAATAATGAGAACAAAATATAGTTATTACTATTTCTGTGGAATTCTTCATGTTCCAGGTGATGGTTCCGAAGAAAATGAATAACAACACATCATGTTCACCGAGTCATACAAGGATTCACAAGCTTCAGGTCTCCTATATTATATCATAGTTCTGACTACACTTAATGGAAGGACATTATACCAGGTTATATAAATCCTTCCTAATCCCTTAAAAATATTCATCAGCTTCAACTAGTGAATCAACAAGAAGTAAAAGTAATATTTCCAAGTGCCTGATATCAGATATAACTTGTATCCTTATTAGAATAAATAAAAATTACAAATAGATGTACTGGGTGTGTCATTATTTAGTGGTTTTATTGTTCAGAAGGGTCAGGTTGACTGAAAGAGAAATTAGAACGTAACAATAGTTTATGTCTACTTCAAAAGTAAACATAAAAAAACTTGTCTTTTTATCAACATTGCTATTGCGGTTATTTCCGTTGCCTTGAATTTCGAACAACGGTTACTGCCAATGTCAAATACCAGTTTTAGTTTTTGCAATATATCCCTCATTTTCGTTATCGCGAAATTACCCATCATTATTAAAGTACTCGTAATTTGTCCAATTAGTCTAGCCTAGTCATGTGAATGATAATCACAAACAGATACGTGGTTATAATATTGCCGTGCCACTTTTATACACAACATAAAAATGGGATTTTTATCGGTTGACCTTGGCTGCATTTCGCATCCGATATTCATAGACAACAGTTTGACGTTGGCCTATGTATATTGTTTGTTAGTTACTTACCTAAGCTACTAAAGTTCGTGTTGACCTTGCAAACGTAGCCGAAAACAAAGTTAAATTGAGTAGTTCAGTGTGGTGCGGCTGGGCAAAAAATTTGCGAGGCGTTCAAGTCGCAACCGTTGAATAAATAGAGCCAAAATTGAATGTAGCTGTAAGGGCCTTCACATTTATTAAATATTGTTGTCAAGGCATACACAACTTCCTGAAAACAAAATTATTGATAAAAAAAACTCGATTTGTTGATACTGAAAATTTGTCGAAGCTGTCTGATGCTCGTTTTCAAAAATTTTAGTGAAGATCATTGCTATCGGAGGTATCTCTGGTATCTGTAGAGTATGGAGGGTGAGTGTAGACTCACAGCCACATGTGACCCATTGTACATCCTCCCGAGGAGTTGTCCTCTTAGGTCATCGTCCATCCTGTCCTTTCCAGGAAGGTGCACAGGTCACTAGGATACATCTCCTTAATATTGGCAGGTGTAGGCCAAGACTCGCCGAACACACACTATCTTTGGCAACCTTGAGGTGTCTGACGGTAGCCTGCGCGAAGGTTTTGGAAGGTGCAGCGATATTACTGTCGTTGCGCGGCTTCTTCAACCTTCTTGGGGTTCCCCCCATGGAGGTGCACAAGTGAGGGAGCTTTTCTGCAGGATCAGCCAGTTCCTTGCCTTTATTCAAGGCGAAGGTCTAGGCGCCCGCCGCAGGAAGTGCCTTGCAGTTGGAGGTGATCTGCTATGTCCAGTCTCATTCCAAGTGGTATTGGGGTAGACATTTCTGTTCATCCCCAGCTACCGCCTTAGATTGAGGTAAGCACTTCTGTCCAGCCTCGGGATTGGTTTTTGTTTTTTTGTTTCTGTTGTTTCATTCAAGTGTGTAGCAAAGGAAGAATTGGTCACCCCTGGCAGAGTCTCGCATTACCAGAGATAGCCTGATTACAATGAGGTTTCGCCCAGTTCCCCAAGGGGATTGTTCTTGACCGCATATCACCCTGCGGCCATTCAGTTGTCGGCACGATTCCTTACACCTTAGCTTGGGTAGGCTAGTCCGCGATGACATGTGTTGCATAGGCTTTTGGGCGGTTTTAGTTCCCCTCACCCTACTTATTTCTGCCACTGACCAGGAGTCCAGCGACCCCGTCCGTAAGACCACATTGGCTTCCCGGTCAGGGTCTCCAAACCTCTGGCCGTTCCCCTATCCGCCACCTGGGGACGCGCCCGATAGGTAGACCAACCCACGGGATTGAAATCAGTAATTCAACAGTATTAACTAGATCGAGGAATCTCTTTTTTATATGAATGAAACATGCTATCGGAGGTAGTGCACCATATTTATGAAAATGTTTGCGATAATTATCTTGATTCAGTCTTCAGTGAACTGGAATTGATGGGAACATACTCGATCCTATATCCGTCTTGACGTCACTAAGACTGAGATTCCTTCTATCTAGCGAGATTTCACCGTGAGGACAATTCGATATAGTGGAAGTAGTAAAAGTTTGGGTAGTGATACCTTGTTGCAATGATACTACTAGGTGCGATAAGTGTCATTACCTTAAAGTCCTTCTACATCAAATTATCAATTCATACAGGTATAACATAGTTGGTCTGTTATAAAATAAAAACATTCGTCTTTTCTATCATTAATTCATTTTTTAAGTACATTGGGATGACGCGCCGACTTTACCAACCAGTATCCAGGCCCTGCATCTAGTCTTTGGAACTTTCATATAGTCCATATTCATCACTGAGATTCGGTAGGCCAAGACCATAATGATGCCTTGGTTTCCGACTTCAGCTCACTTCACGCGAGAAAAGTGAAAGTCAGGTTTTTGGTTAAGCCAAGGTCTTCAATATTTTTCACGTGCATCTGTTCATCGTTATGAAGAAGCAGAAGCAAATTGAACACATTTTTTCATTCAGAAACTATCGACACTTTTTTCTAAGCAAAAAGAGTTTCTATATCTAACTTTCCTTTTTTCAGATTTAGGAAGGCAATGTATAATGTGTTGGTGTCAACAGTTTCAACCAATATCTTTTAATCTATGGATTTTTTAAAATATGGTGAACGACATTAAATTTTTCTGGTCTGCAGAATATACGAGTAAACCATGTACTCATCAATGGGAGTTTCATTACCATTTATGTTTAGTTTGAATGCCATACTTACAACGTATTTTGTGAATCACAATCCTCTCAGTTTCTACCATTTTGTGTTTCGAGCTGCCTAAATAGAACTCAACTGATGATTCAGCAATGTCTCTGATATTGTTGATCACATGTCTATGATGTTCTCTGCTCATCTTCACGATTTCATTTCATCGAATCTGATCAAAAATAATCTTGTTATTTTCATCGTTTCCCATTCAACTCACTCTACTCATATGTGTAGTGCTATTTGAATTGTTATTGACTTCTTGATCTTTTTTTGGGTCCAGATATTTCTTCTGGGCTAATATTTTGGTTCAATCATTGATAGATTCTACTGGATCCATCAAGAATAATGTGTTTGCTGTAGAAAAGCAGGAAAAATAATTTCAAGACACCTGCATTCTCTACGTTTTTCTTTTCTCTGTTTTCCATAATACTGTTGCTTAGAAAAGCTTTGATGTATTATCGTCGAAAATAAAATATAAAATCCTTGCTTTCTTTTGTCTTTTCCAAATGTTTTGAAAACTGATAAGGAGCAGTAACATAGAAATGAAGGTTTAAATTGGAATATTACCTTCCAAACGTTTATTAATATCAGGACTGGATTGTTAAAGATATTTTTTTGCTATCAGCAAATGAGTAGAGAATATTCAAGCATTCATTACGTTCCAGAAATTTGATTGGGTTTTCAACTCATTTTTAACTGTACAAAAGTTAATAATAAATAACTCAAAGTTTTTATCTTTTTCACTAATTCTAATATTTTCTCTCCTTTGTTTTGTATACATTTGATCTTGCCATGATGGTTTTGAAAAATGCCTTCCTCTTGCAATACAATTGCCGTGAAATTTCTTATGCAAAACTCAATTTTAAATTGTTTATTTTTTGCTATTTCCTGTCGTTAGTTCTCGACTGAACAATATATTGCCTCCTCTCTACCCCTTGACTATTCAGTTGTGTATGTAGTTGTCTCCATAGTAGTCACCACGTCATCTTCACTCGCCTACACCCAGTAACTCACAATACAAGTACAAAGTCTAATTCTCATCTTCTGCGCTATCATCGAACAAACTTCAACTGCGAAGGTTGAGAAAGGTTATTGCCAAAAATAATTATCTGTGATGGGTGTTGCGCCAACACAAATATTTGAATTCGCCAAGGTTATTTTCATTACTCATTCTGTCTGAGCGACTGCATTAGATTTTTTATGATTTCGATGAAGGATGGAACTCGAAACCATCTATAATTGTCTGCCGTGTGATCTTCTTTTTTCACCTAAACTAGTAAGGTAGTATTGGGTGCACCCAGAAAGAAACAAACAAACAAATCCACTTATGTTTTTCGAAAACAATACAGAAAATCGGCGATAGGAGGCAATAGTAGCCTAAAATGAGCCTGAAATAATAACGTAACCTTGGTGCTGCTAACTCAACAGTGAGCTAGCAGAACGCATGATATCTCCATTAAATAAAAAGCAAACAGTTCTGAAATGGAGTCTGATATTATGGCCCAAAAATGAACATGAAAATTCAAAGTGGTTCTGGTAGCTCAACAGGGCTATTATATATTTTGAGTTTGTTTCATCTGATTTTATTAACTGATTTAGCTTCGGGAATGACAATAAAACAATAATATTTTTTGAAAATTAGATAACGAACTCACTGTTTTCAACTAACAACATTTTTGGTCTACCCTGCATAATAACGAGTGGTATTCAATATAATCATCACAAGCTACATAACGACTGAGCATTAGTGATACAAGAAAAAATTGTTGAGGTTTATTTTTTATTATACTATACCAAAATTGAATGACACATTTTTTTAACAATAATGATTGATGATTTCGATTTGAAGTCGTTGTCAAAAATATCGAAAAAATGGGTTGTATTGAAAAAACTAAATCATATTCATCATGATTTCAAATGGATATACTCGTATGTAGTGAAATATGATAGCTCATCATTTAAACGAACATTCAAATTGTTTTTCCTAATTCACCTATTTGATAGAAGCACCAACAACGCCGTGAAAATTTTAAATATCCGTATCTAGTTTTTTACGTCATTGCATAATTCAAATGCAAAAAACCAACTATCTACGAATCGTGGGCAGAATTCCAAATTTCGACATCGAATCGCTATCTACTAATTAATCGACTCACTGAAATTACTAATTTTAACTAACTAATTGCTTTTTTTGTTTCAGGTGAGTTCATATCGAATGAAAACAATTGAAAAATACGCCGCTAGAAGGAGTTGTTTGTGAGTGCATTTTCAACTATTTTATTGTCATTTTTCCAAATTATTTTAGATATTTCAAAATAGAGTTCGTTTTCTGATTTTTTGTTTTCGTCTAAATTTCATCCTGACTTATTTATGTAATTTTTTTAAATTTTTTATTTATCGGAGGAAACAATATTATATATCGTTAAAATTGAAATATCGGTCAAGGTTGAAATAATCCTTTTTTGTCCACATTCTTCAGTTTAGTGGGATCGAACAATGACGATGAAATATCTGATATATTCATTCAACCCTCATTAATAAAAAACAGTATGGTGCAGATCAGAATTTTATAGTTTTTGCAAAAGCTAGAACTGTTCACACAAGAGTTTAAATAAATAATAATAATAATAATGATAATGTTTATTTTCCAACAATTTACAACGGGTATTGAAATTGTAGATAGAAATAGAACAGAAAATAAACATGATAAATAACTGAAGCTAGTAGCATAAAATAGTGGTCATGAAGAAAAATAGTGCATGTGCAAACATAATTTTCACTTATGTGCTTAGTTGAGTCTTTTTCAATTATATTGATTCAGTCTTGTCCGGTTAAGTTTGACATATTCGAGTAATGGGGATTCGTCTTAATTCGGGTGAAGATAAATGTATACTTCTTTAGTGTATATTCTCTTATTTGTTATTGTTTAAAAAACTAAAAAACACGCTTGTAAAAAACATCGAACCAAAAAGTTAAAAATAATTTTTTTAAAACAAGCTTTAAACAATAACGAACGAAAAATACTACTAATATTGTGAAAAAAGCGACGGGCGCTCGATATACAAAAATATGACACAAAGCGCCCACGTTTTTTTCACAATAATAGTAGTATTTTTCGTTCGTTATTGTTTTAAGCTTATTTAAAAAAATATTTTTAACTTTTAAGTTCGATGTTCTTTGAAAGCGAGTTTTTTAGTTTTTAAACTATAGTTATTTGAATACAGTTATAAATACTTGTTTACAGTTTCGTTGAGGTTACCATCAATTGAAGAACAACTAGAGTGAATTTTTGCAATCTGCATTTTAGTTTTTTCTCGTTAAGACGAATGTTTATTTATCCCGAAATGAAGAGAAACGGATTTTGTATTTGAATGCTCCGATATTTCTATTATATACATACTGTTTTTCAACATCATCTCCATGATTTGCTGATGGCAAGTGGAGAGTGGTTTGTAATTTTACCTTGATATTTGAGCCATTTTTTGTGCCATGACATACAGCGGAAAGTACGGTCGAGGAGGAGTTATTTATCTGGATTCAATAAATTATTTAATTCCTGCTCAAATTTCAATAAAAATTAAATCAAAAATAGGTATTCAAAATGATTTCAAAAGAAACGCTGCATTACAATTTTTTATTTTTTGCTCATTTTTATTCGTTTTAGTTTCCAATTCTTTTTTACTCTGTGGTCATTTTTATTTTGTATCTTGATTATTTTATTCGTTTTATTATATTTTCAATTCACGTTTTATTGTATTTTCAATTCGTTCAAATTTTATTTATTCCTTCATAGTAGAATCATATTAGACAATGGAAGTTCAAACTAATAATATTCAAAAATAAGTAAGTTCATCTGTAGGTTTACAAGTCATTTGACGCTTTTATCAGTACTGTGGACTTTCTGCTACGTAACGAGAAAAATGCTGAAGAAAATATCCACAATTGTAATTTATGGAGGCAAAGAACGAACTAAAAAACTGGTTACAGTGATATTTGAAAGCCTCGTACCGTCAGTTGGTAGACCTTTCACAATAATTATTTATCAAGGAAATTGCGATGAACTTCTTCAATTCAAGAGAGCACAAACCTGAAAGACCGACTTTTACTACCTGGACTGAAAAGTCTCGAGCCTAACACATAGGTGTCGCTAGTCTTATTGCATTCACTTTTTCAGTTAGTACTAACTTTCAAAAGAAAGCTGTTGAAATTTCATGATGTTCTACTCATAAGTTTGTGAGTTGTGCTAAGAATGACACTTCTTTTATTATTTTCAAAACAATGGATTAAAAACAATTCGTGTTTTAATTTTACACTACTTCTTGATGAGAAAAAATACTGTTCAAGCAAACCAATGGCGCCAAAAGTGAAGGACTCCGCTCCATCAGAAACAACAATTAAACGTTGGTTTGCTGACTTCAAACGTGGTTATAGAGATACCGATAATGCAGAACGCAGTAGACATCCAAATGAGGCAGTAACACTAGAAAACAAAAAAAATCCACAAAATCGTTTTGAATGATCGAAAAATGAAGTTGGGTGAGTTAGCTGATATTGTAAAGATATCAAAAGAACGTGTTGGCTTTATATTGCATGAGCATTTGACTAGGAGGCAGCGCTGTTCAAAGTGAGTGCCGCACGAGCTCACTGTTGACCAAAAACAAGAACGTCTTGTAATTCTGATCAGTATTTGGCCATGTTTAAACATAACAAACCGGAATTTTTGGGTCGATACGTGATAATGGATGAAGCATGGATCCATCACTCCGCTCGGGAATCAAAACGATCGTCATCTGAGAAGAGAGCAACTAGTGAACCTCGTCCAGAGCGCCTGAAAGCACAACAATTGGCTGGAAAGGTTAAGGCTTCGGTATTTTGGGATGTGCGTGGTGTAATATTCATCGACTATCTTGAGAAGGGAAATACCATCAACAGTGTATATTATATGGCGTTATTGTAGTCTTTTGAAGGCCGAAATTAAAAAACGACCGCATATGGCAAAGAAAAAAAAATTGTTTCATCAAGACAACGCATCGTGTCGCAAGGCAATCAAAACAATAGCAAAACTACATGAATTGAACTCCGAATTGCTTCCACATCCAACGTATTCGCCAGATTTGGCTCTCAGCGACCACTGACTGTTCCTAGACCAAAAAAAAATGCTCACCGGTAAGAAATTTTACTCGAATGATGAGGTTATTGCTGAAACTAAGGCCTATTTTGAAACAAAAGATAAAACATTCTACAAAAGTGGTATTGAAATGTTAGAGCGGCAGCACATGTGTTAAATGTCAAAATCAGAGTAAACATAGGAAGATCTCGTTATGAAGAAGGTATCAAACATCCATACCAATTTCTTGAACGTTTTACCTATGGCTTTCAAAGTAGAAATGGGAGCTTAGAAAAATATTAACTCAAAAGTTTCTGTAGTACTATTTCTACAATTGAAATTTGCGGCGTCGATCTTTTCTTAAATATTATATATCAAAGACAGTCTCTTTAATTACCCTGCACGCATCGATGATGCGGTTTCTTAAGTCCTCTACATCGCGAACAGGAGTACGATAAACC
>WOGO01007388.1:0-11190 GCA_015342085.1 Leptinotarsa defecta | reverse complement strand
ACCTTTTATCTCAACACTCCGCGAACAAATATAATGAAAAAATTCCCAATTTATACAATGTGCGATACCTCTAATCCTGTTAGTCGTGTCCTAGATATATTCAACTGGCAGATTATACAAATCAGAAGACATTTCTTAGCTGACAGTTTTGTTTTTAATTTTTTTATATACATTCACAAATTATATTATGTAAGTTCATATTTGTAAATGCCACTGTTTCTCCAATTCTGTAATTGGGTTCATCCTGTAGACTAGTGTATGAATTAAATAAAATAAATAAATAAGTAAATTACACGAAAGACAATATACTGTCAAAACAACTTTTTTATATGAACATAGAATTATATAAAAAACGCTTTTTCCTATTCAGTTTGTACTCCCAAACATTCGTTTTACAAAGTTCAAAATATCGTGAACGTTCAATAGAGATGTCAAGATCAAATTTTGTCGTTGAGACATTTTTAGGCGCAACAAAGTATGACATGATAAAATGTTTATTTTCAGGTTATCTCCAATGCGCTGGAATGGGGTGTCAGTTGTTTATCTGCCTAATGAAGTGCTATCTGAATAACTTTCATTCTGCAAGTATATCGCAAATGATTCGATATTCCCGTCTTCCTGGTTATCGTTTTCGTAGGACTAACGTTGATCTTCAACTCTGTGGCTGTAAAAAAATACTGATATAACCCTCTGTAGGTTGGTACACATACACGAACAAGAATTGAAATATGAATTTGTAGGACAATAAAATATTATGAAAGTTTTCACATTCAATTAACTGTAATTGATATACCAATGATAGAAACAAGTATTTTCTTTGCATCTACTTGCACAGATGTTTGTAATTGGTATATTGCTATCTGTCGACAAAATGAAATATGAACAAAATAACTTCAACATATTATGGTTCGATGAATCCAATTTTTTTCAATTTTGTCGGTATTAGTGATCAAGGGAATTTTGTTTTCTAATACATCCAAGATGTCATGATGACAGTGAACAAAAGTCATTTCGGAGGAAATCTGAGAGGAATCTCTCACCTTTCATAACCTGCGAAAATAGAAATTGTGATGGAGAACTTTATATAGATGTAACAAGTCAACCTCCTAGTTGACCCCGATGAGTTACTGCATAGATATTTGTTTTAACGTTTTGGAGGCCAAAATATGCTCCGTCCTCAGAACTGAAAAAATAAATTTCAACTTGCATTTTTTTTTCGGTTCGATTCATTTTGAAACTTTCGCGACAGATGTCAGTATTTTTCCAGATTGTGGCGGGTGAGAATTCCACATACATCTATAGAAAAGTCATGATGACTTTTTCAACAACTTCTTGGATGAACTTAAATCTATACATATTCACAGCAAGATAAGAGGCCTGCATAAAACTTCATAGGGAGGTTTCAGCTTCTGCTGGCATTCATAAATCTATAGAAAGTTAAGATATGATTCTTTTTGATGGTACCCCTGGTCTATTACCATAACCCCTTTTGATTTTTCTTTGGAGACTGAAATGTATAAGGTAATGTTCTTGCAACAGGAATTACAACGGAAAACTTATCAATTTCGTAACTTGAAGCCGAAGAAGGAGCACAATATTGAATTGATGAGAATGAGAAACTAGTGCGACAAAGATAAAGTGAAAAACTGTCAGTAAAGAAATTTTCAATTTGAGTTTTTGTTACACATTAATTGAAATATTCAGTTTGTCAATTTTAACCAGTTCCATTCAGTCTCATGATGAGAAAGTGATTAAAATTACTCATTTAATTAATATGAGTACATACACTGAACCAGAGTAATGAGTTAAGAGAAGCCAAGAGTCAAGAAGAAAATGTCTAACACCGGTACAGTACAAACTTGTGCAGGAATCTATAAAATGTTATATTTGGTTTAATGAAAACGCAATCTCATTCAAAGATTTTTTTGTCAGACGACTTTCTCAAGAGGAAAAACATCTCGTCTCAAAGTTTTCCCGGGTATTGCAAAGAAAATTATCATCAAGGAAATTGTGTGCTTTTCACCTTCATGATAAAGTTCTTGATATAACTACCGTTATTATTTAGTTGACTTACATAACTCACATCCTTACTAGGTAAATAAACGTTTTGATTGTTCATTTCACTTCATAATTGCAATTGATATTTTGAATTATGGAAGTTTTGAGACCGATTTTCCAAAACAAAGTTTTCCTGGCGACATATTTCTCAAACCTTCCATTTTCATTGAAAACCGTGATTTTCGCAGAATTACATTTTATATCATTTCCCGAAAGCAAAATTGGTAATAAATAACTAATTCAACTGTTTAGTCTTGGAGAACCTTGTTTATAATTAGTAACTCGTTGAATAGAAATAGTCAAATGGATTGAAACTTGGAAATCCAAAAGGTATCGTATTTCTGGTTTTTCTTCTTCGGTTTTTTTAATAACTTATTATCGCTAAAGATGTGGTGCAATTGACTTCAGAAAAAAGCTCGCTAGAGTCAGTCTCAAATTCGTTTGATTTGTTTACATCAGCTTTAATTTTTTGACATTGAAAGATTCTGAACATTTCGTTCATTTTAGGTGATGTCTACTAAAATTTTCATTAATCAGCAAACTACTGAGTGATTTGTTTTCGTCGCTAAACCAGCACATGATACAGTTCAGTTGCTGATTACAACACTCTGTAGCTCCAAATATTCTAGGACTCAAATTTGATTTGTTTGTCGTAACATAATTAAGACTAACTTTGTGGTATGGAAAATGAATCCTTTTTCAAAGAAATTGTGTCCAAAAAGATCAACGAATTGCTTGAATTATTTTTGGAAAAATGTTTGGTTATAAAATCAACCAAATAATAAATATTCATCTATCCCAACTACCTACGCCACCGTAACTTCTGGTAAATGCCTTCCGGAAAACAACTTCCCTGGCTTACACCACGCTGGATATTGAATCATATCCCACAGACATTCATGAAAGACACCTTACAGAGGTTAGTCTTGAAGATGTTCCTCGTTCATCCAGCAGCAGGACCATGTATAAACCATGGATGGACGATAAACATCTGCGAGATTAACCTCTGTAAGGTATCTTGCATGAATGTCTTTCAGATAGAATTCAATATCCGGCATGGTATTAGCCGGGGAAGTAGTTGTTTTCCGGCAGGCATTTACCTGATCCTACGATGTAGGTAGTTGGGAGAGATGAATATTTTGGAGATTTAATTTCGAAATAGAATAACACTAGTTTACAGCCAATTTACAACTGTAATGCCTAGGGCAACACAGAGCTATTATCAAGTAAAAGAATGGCCTCCGAGAGATAAATATATTCCAAGTCAAGGTAACGTGAAGAATATACCTCTTATTGATCCCAAAAACGTTTTGTTACCACCATTACACATTAAACTGGGGTTAATGAAAAATTTTGTAAAAGCATTAGACAAGGAAGGTGATGCGTTTAAATATCTTAAACACGTTTTTCCAAAATTAAGTGATGCTAAGCTCAAGGAAGGTATATTTGTTGGACCACAAATTAGAAAACTACTAAGTGATCAACAGTTTGATCAAAAATCAAGTAATGTTGAATTAGCTGCGTGGAGTTCTCTCAAAATTATCGTTTTGAAGTTTTTAGGGAACAAGAAAGTAGGAAATTAGGAAACAGTTGTAGAAGAACTATGTACTTGAAAACTACTGCAGAATGGGATGTCGCATGTCTCTCAAAATCCAATTCTTGTACACCCATTTGAATTTTTTCCCAGAAGAAATATTGACAATGGAACAACGTTACCAAAGCAGATGGGATGCAGCAATGATGGGGGATTATTGTTGGTTCCTTATGAGGGAAAACGATGAAACATATGAACGAAAGTTAACATTTGCAAAAAAGTTATGCATAATAGATTTTAATTGAATGTTTTTTCATATGTTTTGTAATCCTTTGTTATCCTCAAAATATTTTGTTTTTTTCTTGTTTTGATCTTATAAATATGAGAAAATTTTTGTATGAAATGAAAATAATTATAATTCAAAATCTTTACGTGATGGAAAATGTTTGATGTTGAATTCGCAGTCAGGATTCTTTAAAGTCTCATGTATAGCCATATATAGTTCATATAAGAGTATTCGTTTCGAAAGTAATTTTATTTTGTGTAATTCACTGTGTATATGGAAGAAGCTGTTTCGAGAAGACTTTTTCTTTCAGGTCGTATCTGAAAGTTACTTTTTCGCATGATCTACACATCTTCATAGAGAATAATTTTTTTGCAATCGATTACTTTCTTTCTTCCTTTGGAAGACTCCCATATTTTTTTCTATTGACTTGGAGAAGTAGAAAGCCAAAACTTTCTTTTCCAAAAAAATTTTTGGCTTCCTACTCCTCCATCTCTTCACAAAAAAACACGGAGAAATGAAGAAAGCATATCTTTGTATACAATTATTTCTTTGAAATAGATTTCTTCCTCCATTTTTTTCGAAGATTTCCACATTTTTTTTATGTATTAAGATGAAGAAGTAGAAAGCCAAAACATATCTTTTCCAAAAAATTAACCTCTCCTGGAAAAATTTCTCTTTCAATTCAAACAAGATTTCTTCGACTGGGATAAAATTAAATCAGCGAATGAATGTCGTAACGATGTCATCGACGACATCAGTAGATCAAACTCATTACGTAACATAAAATCGCAATTTTATGACTTACGTGAATATTTTTTTTCTAATGTTATCGAGATATGGTACTAAAGAGCTGAGAAGGCAAAAGTGACTTACGGCGAAATATCGGATGTCTACCAGTGAGGATGACAATGTTCCATGTCAGTGAAATTTCAATTCTTTCATTTACTGTATTGTGTAGGAATCCAGTGTTTGATATCTGATTCAATCCCATAACGAATGTGTGAAATACAAACTAAATGGAGAAACGTGTTTTTTGTTTAATTATGTGTTCATATAAAAGTATTTGTTTCGAAAGTATATTTCTTTCTTTCGTGTAATGAAATGTTTATATTATAGTAGCTATTTTGAGAAGACTTTTTCTCACACTTTTTCTCGATTGCTTTCTTCTTTTCTTGTATCAAGATGAAGAAGCAGAAAGCCAAAACCTTTCTTCTCAAAAAAAACTTTTTGGCTTTCTACTGTTCCATCTCTATACAAAAAATATGAGAAAATCATGAGGTTGATTAAAAAGCAGTTCAATTCGAAATAGAAGGATTGAAAAAAAATCATTTTGGAATGAACTGTGTACAAAGCCGAAAAAATTTGTCTCAAAGCACGTCTGAAATCACCTTTCCATAACATCAGTTTTTTATATTATTACATTCTGTTGATTTTGAAGCATACCAATTTCATTGTTCTTCAATTATATAGAAATTGCTTCTTCACAATTGAGTAGCACAAATACTTTTCATGCTGGTTTGAGGATGAATCGAGGTTGAAACAACATTTCATTAAAGAAATAGCATCTTGACTGTGATACATCCTACTTCAAAGGTGAACTCATATTTTGTGGAGAGCGCAGTTTCATATATGTTCATAAAGGTGTGGGATTCTCCTGCTTTTCCGAGAAAGGTTAAATATCATGAGAGCCATATATCTCGTGGCATTACATCAATTTAGTGTAGCAACTCTAATGGCGGACTGGATAAAAGGGAATAAGATTACGTTTCAGTTTTGAGAAAATAAAGAAAAGAACTAACTATCTGTGAAAATAATCGGTGCGTATCAAACTAAGATTTGTTTCATGAATATTTTAATTTGTTTAGATTGCACAAAAAATCTGAGAAGGGTATTAAACATTACAATGATTTTTCTTCGTTTGTCTGGTATACTTTAATTTTGGACTCCCGAACGATAATTTAGAAGATCATTACCATTATTATTACTTTTTCTTTGTGCCAAGAATTCCTTCAGGTTTGGTAATAGTCGCAAAAATTGCAAGTGGAGAATAAATTCAAGTGCAGAACTACATAATCAAAGACCCAGAAATGATCTTCTTGTCAATACCAACTTGTCTAGTCCACGATTCAATCACTAACACAAACAATTTTTTTTGTTAGGAACGAGACACAAGCACTACAGGAAAATCTTCAAGGCGCTCTAAGTATGGTGCTCGTGCGAAAGTATCGATTCACATCAGATATTAAATTCATTTAGAAAAACTTTCTCAGGAAGTGTAAACTGCGTTTATGTGGAATACACAAAAGTGGTCCTAGTTCGATGAATGATACTCTGAAGGAATTTGATTTTCAATTATCGACATCAACTTTATGTTGATGATAGGCACTACCTTGTACTGACTAGTGGCCAAATAGTCCAAAACCGGTCTGGAAATGTGTTCCAATAATTGAAAATTTATTACGGCAGTTCTAACGCCAACAGCATATGCAGAAATAACTTCATTGAAGAATCCTGTATTGACACATGATGGATATAATCCAACGGCCTTTGTGGTCTTAGCCAGGGGAGTAGTTGTTTTCTGATAGGTGTCAGTCCATTAACCTACATTGTAGGGAGTTGAGACTGGCCTGAACGAATTGTTCCCTTAGATTATTCAAATTATGAATAACTGAATAGATCAGTTACTTCAATAACATCGGTCATGAATGAAGTTTTGAGTTAATATATTCTTGAATATGTAAAATGTATGAATATTTCAATCGATTATTGATATGGTTTCCGGAATCAGAGATCAGGTAGGTCGGTAGCCGGGCGGTTCGACGTGGGTGCTTTGTTCACTCTCTCAATCGACAGATGTGAAAGTCGATGGTTCAAGCCGCAGACTGAAAATCGATTTTCACTTTCTATCGTCCAACCTGTGTTAGGAATCACACGTTAAAATGTAAGACTTTTTAGTCCTTAGCTCGCCCAAGTTCGACTTCTGAGGGTTGTCGTTGTCGTAGGGGTGCGACAGCTGGTTAACGGAAAAAACATATTTTAACATATTTACCAGGCAACCTTTTTATATATGTCACCCATCTTTGGAAAAAACGCTTTCAGGCAACATTGACTGCTGCACTTGACATTTCACAGGCCTTTTCCTAGTTTTCCCAGGCCTCTTGGTCGTTAGTTGGGTTCAATAACCGAATTCAAGTGGGATTTCCAAAATCCTCTCCAAGTTCTATTTATCTCTTGAGTATGTAATTTCGTATTTTTCAGTGATCCATATTGTCCCATTTTTCACATACATTAATGATTCTCCAGAGAAAAACACAAATTCAATTATTTGCTCTGCTGACGACCACATACTTGTCTGTGCATTGAACAGCTATCGATGCACATCTTTGGTGACCACAAATTTCATATCTTGATAAAGATCTGGATAAAACTTGTTTTGGGCTGTCAGAAACCAAGTATGAGTCCATATTATTCTCTAAAAATGTGAATGTCGCGAAACAACCGGATATCATAATGCCAGAACACACAATTTCGTTAGCTGTGTAAATTGATTTGTTTGGTATCACGTTACTAGAAAAGCAAAAGTCAGCTTCTTAAAAACTTGTAATACTGTTTTAAACTGAAAGTACAATCCTCAACATTTATTGCTTTGGACATTCTTTGAAATATTATTTATATATAAAGAGCTTTGCACCTGAGCAAATCCAAAGTTCTTTCCAGAAAACGGTCAAGAAAAAACTAATCAATACAGTTTATCGCATGATTTTCACTGGTTTGTAGTGAAAATCATACAATAAACTGTATTCATTAGTTTTTTAATATGGACTGTTTTTTCAAATGAATATAACGCTTCAAATACAACGTTATTCGTTACTTTCTCAACTCCCTCAATTCCTTCATTTCCTTGTAGAAAATATATACCCATCACTTACTGGTAAATATGAATAAAGAGGAGATGAAACAACTGGATACCAGGACAGTAACCCTTCTATGGGTCCCTTCACATACCGGGATTACTGCAAACGCAATAGCCGATTAACATGCTAAAGAAGTTCTACATAACAAATTAGAGGTGTGAAAAAACAGGCAGTTCAGCATAGGAACAATAACAGGTAATAGTTAAGTAATACAAACCGGTAGTAGTTAGGCACTACTTACAGATAGTAGTTAGGCCACTAGCATATAAAAACACTAATAAAGTAGTGAAATTCAATCACTATGATCTCCTGAGGACGTTAACTTGCTTAGCAAATCGCGCGTCCAGAGCTGTAATTTTGTTCTAGTGTTGGGAAAATGTTTTCAACAGATATATGTTTTATCGCTGTTGGGAAAAAATGTTTCATTGCTGTAAAACTTTCTTTTGGTGGCCTAGCCTTCATTTTTTTTATTATCTTAACGGTTTGAAGGAAATAATTTATCTATGCAAAATCGTACAATTATATTCTTGCATATTATGCTATATTTATGGATCTAAAAAAATAATTGGATAAATATGTATAAAAGTTTAAATTCAAAACCAATTCCATAAAATTTTTTTGTCGAAATTGATATTCAATTAAATGTTAACAAATAGATACAATTTTAATTTTATTGATGGAGTATGAATTCTATGGAGTCTAGTGTAAGGTAAGGTTTATGTGAGATCAGTATATTCAAAATTGTTGAGTATTGGGTGATTTTTATTAAAACTCAAAACTATGGCTCGAAAGAACTTTTTTGTGCAATCACTGTAAACGAAACTTTCCTTATTTGTTTCTGGAATATGCAGCTTCTCTTAGGAATTGTATGGGAGCTTAGAAATAGAGAATATTAATGCATTCATGGTTTGAGGTTGATGCTAGCTCATTCTTCTAAAAAATGACTCGTATTTCTATTATTTGGTTAAATGTTCGAACAGCCAAGATGGAAGCTGAACAAATTCTGGGAGTTGTTAACGTGAAAAAACATTGGAAATTTCGGAGATAAGTGAAGGTTGAATTCTTGACAATCGGCTACATAACCTAAATATATTGAGAATTGCTTTCAGTCATATTATCACACTCATAATGGAAAAATTGTCTTTTATTATCATCAAATTACTTGAACTCTTAAAAAAATCGACACAATATTGACCAAAAAAAAAATTCTAAGACGATATAGGTACTTTCAGTAGAGGAACTAAGAGAGTACGGGGCAAATGGCAACACCACCTTATGGGAAATACCATGTAAATTTAGGGTAAAAAGCCAAGCTCCCTTTTTCAAATTTTTGTCCCAACATGGGAATCTCCATAAGACAGTGTTGCCAGATTTCCCCAGATCCACAAGATTTCATACACCATTCAGATGTCGCACGATCCACTGTATTGAAAATAAAAATAAAATAAGTCTGCGCGCTCGACCCAATACAATCTGGCATTAAAGATGAAATTCAGTCGTCGCCACCCTCGTGTGGGTTGAATAATTTCCCAAACTACCTGTTCCATATTAAAGAGTAGGGTCTGTGTGTGGGTGAACGGCCAAAAGCCGTGATGTTGTAATCTATTTAAGACAGGTGTTGAAGTATTGTGGAGTGAGAAGATTAAATAACGTGCATTTGATGAACAATATTGTGAAATCTCGTGAAGTATTAACTTGAAAATTATCAACTTGAGTTGTGTCAAGGTAAGGTTAGGACGAATTGTAATTTAGTATGAACTGAAGAGAGTAAATAACGTGCATGTGTAGATATTGTCGAATCTCGTGAAGTATTAATCTTAAAATCATCAACTTGAGCTGTGCAAAGGTAAGGTTGAGGCGGATTGAAATTTAAGACAGGTGTTGAAGTAGGGTGAACTGAAGATTCAACATAAATCAAACCAATAAAGCACAAGTGATAAGAAATAAGAGTTCAGAGAGTGAATTCTTGTTGTTTGTAACTATCCAATAGAATTTAAGATCTGAATCTTGTGCAATGCTGTAATCATTGTGACGAATAAAATAACAGTTATTATTTAGGTATATTTTATGTAGGAAAAACACTGAAAAGATTGGAATTGAATTACAGAATACATATTCGGAAGACAAATATTTTAGGATTGAGAAAATATTGGGGTTTGGTTAGAATTTAAAAATTGTCGGAAGAGACAACTGCTTTAATGAACCGATTTTCTATAGTTTGTACCTATATTTTTTGGTAACGTTTAACAAAAAACTTGTCGATTTTGATATTGCACGTAACTTTTGCATTCCGTTACGACCTTCACAGCATATGATATCGGCGTAACTATATCTGAAAAGTAGAATATGCCATCACTTTGATCGAAAATAAATTCATTCACTTCTCATTAACATATTTAGCCATCAAGTTTGATTTGACTTTGAAATAAATGCAAGGTTATTATCTGTCGACGTCATGCTAGACGGATGTGTGTGAGGTATCCATAACAGATGCGTAGACTCAACACATAACATTTTACAGGAGAACGGACTGACATTTTTCACACATATGCATGTCTAACATGAACTACCACATATTCATTAATGATTAAAAATGCTACACTATATTTTTCTGAAATATAATTACATCATAATTTGAAGCAACATAGTAGATGATATTGACGTAAATTCAACTGAAAAATGTGTATCACCTCACTTTGGTCTCTTTTTCCCCACATATTGGCCAGATCTGATGGTGAAGTTTGGTTTAACCTTGAAACTGAATGCTAGGTTTTTCTCGAGGGTCGAGTTTCCATGTATGCCGATGACACAACAATCATTGTGACGTCCTCAGGTCTAAATGAAATTGAAGATAAACAAAACTAGTAATCAATTAATTCGAATGTTGGTGTAGAAACAATCATTTAATAAATAATGAAGATAAAACAACATTTATCCAGTTTCAAATATCAGCGCCCTCTCCAAATAAATCTAGGTTTCGAAACAACAGAATATACAAAATTCCTTGGAACACAACTTGACAATAAATTGTCTTTCAATAATCACATCGAATATTTGTGTACTTCTCTGAAAAAATGTATTTTTCCATCCCAACAATGAAATCAAATTTTTTGAGACATAATCTCTTGGATATATACTATGTTCTAGTGTATTCTAAGCCTGATATAAATAATACCATTTGGGATACTCATCAGAAATAAATAGAATCTTTATAATGCAAAAACGCTTCATTAGACTAACTTTGATCTCAAATACAGAGAATCTTGTGAGAAAACATTCCAAGACAAAACATTTTTCATATTTACCATATATTTATCTTCACAAAATATTAAGCTACGTTCATGTACATTCCCATTTGCTAACAAGAAATGAGGAAATTCACTCTTATCAAACGAGAC
>WOGO01007387.1:0-11190 GCA_015342085.1 Leptinotarsa defecta | reverse complement strand
TAAAATCATAGCCGGGCAAGTCTATTCATGAATATGCATCAAAAGTAATTTTAAAAAAACCTTTCATATTTCCATCGAAAGTTTCATTCAGAAAATATTTCATTTCAAATCTTAGATATTTTACAAATCTATATAAAAAAACATTTTGTAAATACTGACATGATAGGACATCAGTATGATACAAGATCAAAGACCAATAAATACTTTCAAATAGCTAAGTGTAGTCTACATTTAATGCAACAACACTGCATATGTATTGGTTGTAAAATTTATGACGAGAAATTGAAAAGTTGAGAACAACAGAATTTAAAAAAACATTACAGAATTGGATATTAGATAATAGTGAAAAAATTGAAATTTTGCTCACATTGAAATAGTTCAGTTCCACAGATAATTTATTTCACCCTCATAATAAAATACTATTATTGATACATTTCTTCGTTTCAATTTATTGTTTCATGAACAAAACCTATTAAAATAATCATTATTTTTCAAGTAACCCAGTCAAACACAAGTATTTACACTTAGCAGACTGTGTTAAAATATTATGTATATACTAACAATTTTTCAATATTCATAGATATTCATTTGATATTGCACATTTGTTAATAAATTTGAAATTTGAATTCAAAATATACTCGTAAACTCAAGAATTTCATCTAGTTATTCCAATACATTACTGAAGATCTTGAATTATAAATAATAAATGTTTCAATATAAGTTTCACCATCATTAGAAAATTAATTAATAAATTGATTTTTTGATGTTCCGAATGAAAAAAATCATATGCTACTCGCTATCAGTTGATATTGAGATACAATTTTGTCAGTTTATATGAAATTTATTCTTCAAGGAAAAGTTCTAGTACATTATTTTTCATGAGAATGAAAGTAAAATTAATTTAAACATATTATATGCTGTGAAAATTGTGTTAATTTCATTCCACCAAGGAAGTAGATTTCATATTTACTGACTCTTGAGACAGACTAAATATACGCGATCATAATGCACAGATAAATGCATACTTTGATTATACAGTATGACTTGATAGTGTGTCGTAGTGTGATTTTGCTTTCTTTGCATGACACTGCCCACTTCCTTAATTATCATTGTCAGAAACCCTTTCTTTAGAATTATGTATACTGTAGTAAACACAACTGTATACACTATGAGTATTCGAGCTCAGTGTGGCAAGAGAGATAGCGTAACGCCGAAACAATGGGAAGAGAATCGCACAGTCGCTAGCGCATGGTGACCCGTCGCCACGCCAGCGATCAGTTTCACGTGCGGCTATGGATGTTTCACCCAACCCAACCTGCTGGCGCTTAGGAATGACAACCTCAGAAGTAGGAACTGGGGAATATTCGTGTTTATTCATTTCCAGAGATTCTAGCACGTTTAATTTTCATCCTTCATTTTCTGTATGCATTATGTCTTAGTCCATGTTGAAGTGATTATTCTCTAAAAGGTGGCAAGCTTAGCAGGAATTAGGTTTCTTCAGCTCAAAACTTTATTTATGTTCGGCGTTTCTCGTTTTGGAATATCTTGAATTGCTGAATACATGATCCACATGTTAGTTTTCAGAGCCCAGATAACAAAACACAATCTCTTTTCTGTTATCACAAATCATTGGTCTACAAACTTGTAGTAGATTGTCCAATAAAGAAGTATTTTGGTTCTGAACCGATAGTATCTTGAAGATTTCAGAAATATTTGTTGATCACCATTTTTGCATCATAGAATGAAAATCTGTCATACAGTATGTCTATCAGTAGTCTTTGCCTTCTTTCATCAGGAAAGAAACATGGAGTAGCTCCTGTTGTCTTATGCGGTCTTGATGAATGAGAATCACATCGGATCTCTCAAATCATTTTTTTTTTTGTGAAAGACGAGAAAATCATAAAATCGTCTAACGGCATCTTCTCGGCCCCTACTTTATGAAGCTCATAAATATATATTATGCTTATGGGATCCTGTCTCCAGAAGAACTGTGAGAAACACTCTAATATTTTCATTAACTAGTCATACATAGATTTATTTAATGATATTTGTTAAACAACATTGTTGAGAAACACTCTGAGGATCCCTAAATTGCTGAAGGCATCGAAAAAGGTGAAACGTGTGGAAGAAAATCATAATAGGATGAAATTGGAAGAGAACAAATATGACGAAAATCAGAAGAAAAATAACTTACGAGTGATCTGAGGATGTGAAGTGGAGAGGGGTGAGTTTTTAAGGGTAAAACACGGTTTATGGCGATTTTCAGCAAAACTACGAAAAAAAGTTGAATGGCAAAGTTGTAGGTAATGAAAATATAAAAAATGACAATATAACACTGAATTAATTTCGGTTTCGAAAATTTCTATTGAAAAAATTTTAATCATCTTCCATATTAATGAATCTCCCACCCACAAACATTGTTCCAGGGCATATTTTCAGCTTCAAACTTGGCGTTATGCTGAAATTTACGAGAAAGAATTAAATTCGGAAACACTGCTTGAAACTATTTGCTCAACTTGTGAAACTGTATGTAACAGTCTAAAATATGGCTGTCGAAAAGATGGTTTAAAATGCATATATTAATCTCAAATTGTCATTGTTCTGAAAAAAGCTTCAAAGTTGAAGTTAATGATTCACGTGATATTGTGGATGAAGAACCAATGCAGAATAGAAAAAATATTGGCGACGAAGACGATGATGGTCTTGAATATTTCGAAGATTTACCATCTGTTGATACAATTTCAATAAGCAAGAAATAATCTTTCTCAAAATATCAACGTATTCATTTCTCTCAAGGTTAGGTTAGGTTAGATCTAAAGTGAGAGGGTCTATTCGACCCTCCACCGCAACCCGCAAGGGTTTATTGTGGCTCACACTCACTCACACCCGACCAAACAAACCCAGCTTCTTCACTAAGCCGATTAGTTTGTATGGTGAATGGTCTTTTATGTCAGATGGTAGGAGTACTCTAAAAACCTAATTCGGTCCCCAGCGGGACAAGCACAAAGTATATGCTCTGCTGTTTCATCATTTTCCAAACAGAGGTGACGCGCACTGTCTTCCGACAGTCCAAGTCTCTGCATATGATGATTCAAATGACAGTGACCTGTAAGTAGGCTTGTTAGCCATCGTAGTTCATCCCTACTGTAGTCCAACAACTGTTTGGTATTAAACTTCGAAGGATGAATAAACGCCTTGGAGTGAGTCAATCCTGGAGGATTCTGCCAGAAGTCCATAACTCTTCTTGCCATCCAGAGGTTCAGTGTTTGTTTGGCAAAGCCCGAAGCGATGCCAATGACAGGTTCTAGTCCAATGAAGCCGCTTGCAGCACCCTACTTTGCAAGAGAGTCAGCAGTTTTATTGCCCTCCAGGCTAGTATGACCAGGAATCCAGCCCAGAGACAATCTGTTGAGTTTTTCTATCAAGGAGAGTCTTTTTTGACAATTTGCTACCAATTTAGACGTTGCTCGGTAGGAGCCAAGAGCTTCCAACGCCTCTCGACTGTCCGAGAATATTTTTATTGACTTGTGAGTGAGGTTGTATTTGTACCCTTTCTAGCCAGAGACAATCCTATAGGTTTAGGTAGTGCATTGTCAAATGCTCCTTCAATGTCAAGAAATACAGCAACCGCAATCTTCTTGTTGTCAAAGGATTGTAAGGCTGATTGTTCGTACCGATTTGGGGTGTGGGTCTCTCCAGCCCACTTTAGCTACCAACCCTTGCTGCCAACCAACTGGATGGTGGTGGTGAAGAACAGCTGAAAATATACCATCTTCTCCTGGAGATTTGGAGGGCTGAAAAGAATTGATAGCCCATTCAACTGCTGGTGCTGCAATAACCTTTTTTGCGACGTCCCAGTCGTTTTCTTTGGGCGTTTAGCGCCCTCGAAGATGGGCGCTCTATTGTTATCAAGAGTCAAATTTCCAATAAAGGTGGTGATAAAGAAGGAGAGGTTCATTTCTATCTTCTCCAATCTGTTTAGTCTTCCTATCCAGGAGAGTCGTTTTTTGGCAATTTGTTACAAATTTAGACGTTGCTTGGTAGGAGTCAAGATTTATCAACGCCGCTTGACTGTCCTAGAATATTTTTATTAACTTGTTTGCGAGGTTGGATTTATCCAATCTGTCCGCACACAATTCAATAACGTAAATTTCCGATTGAAATATAGGCGCATAAGTTCCTAGGCAGGTAGATAACTCTGCCCTGGTCTGCGACTAAAAACACCTGCACCAGAACTGGAAGGTGTTTTTGATCCATCTGTGAACCAACAACTATCTGCTTTCCATATTTCCTTCCCCCGGGGGATCCAGTTCTCTCTACTCGAGAATAGTTCTTTATAAGGCAGTTCGTAGTTGATAGTTGGAGGCATAAAGTCAGAGGTCATTTCCAGAATGCTGTGACTTCCAGTGTCAACCAAAAATCTGTTGGCACTCTGCATTGAATCGATTTGAGCAATTGGCAATGTGCACAAGTCTATATGCAGTCTATCTAGCCTCTCTCTCCAGAAAAATGTGAAGAGTAGGCAGATCTAGAAGGATCCCAATGGCCTTTGACGGTGTGATACTGATGGCACCACTGATAGCCAGGCAATCCTGTCTCTGTATGCCAGAGAGTTTCGCTTGGGCCGTTTTATCTGAAGCTTTCGGTCACCAGGCGATTGCACCATAAGTCAACATTAGTCTAACAATCATCACACAAATCCCGTGGATTTGTTTGGGACCTAAACCCCAAGTTTTACCACAAATCCTTCGACACATCCATAGAGACAGTCAGGCTTTGTGTAAAACTTTTTCCGAGTGAGCGTTCCAGCTGAGTCTTCTATCAAGAATGATGCTAAGATATTTCACCTCCTCTCAAATGGAATGACCTCCTTCTTAACCAGACGAATGTATGATGCACTTGATAAAGGAGGGGTGTCACTTTGTTTGTTTCTCGACCTTGCTAAGGCGTTCGACACTGTCGATCATTCCCAGTTGTTGGAAGCCTTAGACAGTATTGGCATCCAAGGAAATGCTTTAAAATTTGTTCAATCTTATTTGGACTCAAGAAAGCAATTCATGACTATAAACGGATGTATAAGTGAAGGAAGAACTGTTCTTTGCGGAGTTCCACAAGGAACAGTTCTAGGGCCAATACTCTTCGTGATTTATATAAACAGCTTACTCACCTTGCAAACATGTGGAAATATCATCAGCTATGCTGACGATACGGCTATCTTTTATAGCGCAGACTCTTGGGACAACTTGAAACATATCGTTGAAGAAGATTTTAGCCACCTGATAGATTGGTTTAATCACAAACTACTCACCATCAATTTTGAAAAATCTATGTTCCTACCGCTGAGCTGTTATGCTTCCAACTTGCCTAATTATGAAAAGTTATCTTTCAACAATCACGGAACTACTTTTGAAATTAGCGCAACCGACCAAATCAAATACCTTGGTGTCACTGTTGACAGACACTTAAGATGGAATATACATGTCGACAACGTAACAAATTCCCTCAGAAAATTAATATATAAATTCAGAGTATTATCAAAGATGCTTGATATGCCTGAATTGATCACAACTTATTATGCACTCGTTGAATCTAGGCTCTCGTATGGCATAATAGGCTGGGGAGGTGTAGCTAGCACACATTTAAATAAATTACAAACTTTACAAAATATGTTGATTAAAATAATATTCAAAAAAAATCGATATTACTCCACAAATCTCCTATATGAAGAAACAAAATTTTTTGATATCAGACAGCTATTCTTCCATAAAATTTTGATACATCAATACAAAAATAAAGATAGCCTAATTTTAGTATCGCATTCCTATCAAACGTAAAAAACGTAAAAAAAACTCATCTATAACTATATCCTATAAAGCTATTGGGCAAAGATGCCACTCTCACCTTGGACCAAGACTTTTCAACACTTTGAGTTCAGAACTCAGGCAATCTCATTTTTTCATATTCAAAAAAAGTCTAAAGAAATACATCAAGGGCGTAGATCGAATGAAAATACACGATCTTATTGATGTGAGAAATTCCCACCAATCATAACAGGAAATAAATATGTATATATGTGTACACATCTATAATCTAGTTCTTCAATTCTGGAAATAATAAATTGACTGAATTACCAATCTCAATGTGTATATGTACAATTTTGTCTCTAAATATATTTAAAAAAAATCATTTTTGATGTGAATTCTGAATTATACTTACTAACCATACATTATATATGTTAAAATTATTGCTAATATTCATTATGTGAAATGTGTTTTGTAACTTTCATACTTTAATATACATTATATACTAACCACACTTTGAACATTGTAGAGTTTTCCACTAATAGTTCCACTAATGTTAATCTCACTTAGTCGAGAAACTGCACACAATAACTTTAGGATAATCCCTACGGACAAGATAGTATTTTGAAGGGTTCTTGTTTATTTCTTGTAATTTATTCATTCTTTGTAAATTTCCAATGTAACCATTGCTTTTCATGTAATAAATTGATTGATTCGGATTGTCTCTCATAGATACGAAACAAGACATAAAGGAAGCAATGTAGTACCGTTCATGAAAAAAAAACTTAGACAGAAGTCTTATGAATCTGTTGTACCCAAGAAACTGGAAGATATCATTAACATTCTTGACTTGAAAATAAGGTTGAAATATTATATTACCGCAAACCCACTCTCCCAAAAAGTAATATTTAGCTTTACAATAATTTTACATATCGACAACGGTTTATATGTTCATTGTTCCGTCTATTGTTTCATCATAATTGTGTTACATTATTACAGCTGATTTGTAAGCTACCTATTAACAATAGAACTTTTAATTATTTTATCATTGTATTTATCTACTGTCAATGTCTTCCTTGAACTTGAAACAAGTGATCAACAACTCATCAAGATTTCTATATTCACATGATATTTTCCTTAGTCTTATATTGTACATTGTATTGAATTGTATTATTGTATTGCTGGAAACGAATGTTTGTGAATAAACTACTGCTACTACTACCTACCCTTCAACATACTCAAGCCATGGCGCCACTGAAATTATATAGATTGAATATCTATCGACAAAGTGGAGCAGTTCAGAATTCAAAGAGCTTCAATGGGAACATTTTATTAGCTGACATCGAAGACTGAAAGATTTCATTTTTGCGATTTCCTTTTGTTGATTGAAACGGCTGTCGCCTCAAGCTGATGTTGGTTTGATATTCATTTTCTATCTTTACGTCACATCAAAACTCGGGATACTTATGTTGGGACAATTTATATGAACTATAAATGGCGAAGAAACGATTTCCGAAACAATAATAATCATCGTTTGGTATGCTCATCATAGAAGGATTATTGTAACCTGGAAAAAATTCAACGTATCTCATAAAATCATAGCCTACTCTTCAGCAACAAATTTTTGAGTTCTAATTGAATTGAATGTTGCTAAGATATCAATGTGTGAAATATTTCATTTGATGTTACACCAATACTTGTATTCCAATTGAAGGTAGAATACGGCAATAATGTATCAATATGTAAGATTGTTGACTTGTTTACTTTATGGTAATTTATGATCACTGAAATGGAATGAATGAAAACAATTCTGTCTAAATACCACTGGTAGATTTTATTTATACGAGCGGTTTCGGTTTTCAAGTATAAAACTTGATAATGGGGTAATAAGGTATCAATTTGCCAAATAGCACCAGTTAGCAGATATTTTGGATTTATATGTTTCACTAGCGATCCGACATGGCTGCGCACGGTTACAATGCTGATATCAAATATAAATTCACCCAATGGAAATTTAAAAGCATGGAGAAACAATGATGAATAGATGAACGCGACTTTTTCACCTCCCGGCTGACGCCCCAGTTGGAATTATTAATAATCAGTTTGTTATGCGCATCTATAATATAAAACGAACCTACATACAAAACTTCAGTCTCCAAAAATATAACAATACGGAGGAACGCGCCCCTTCTACCCCCACAAGGAGATCTTCAGTTAGGATACTTGAAAAATCCTTCCTTATTGAACATCTACAATATAAAATGAATCTACATACAAAATTTCAGACTCCAAAAATCAAGCAGTATGGAGAAAAAGTGATGAAAATAATTTTTATATGTAAACGCACCCTTTTCACCCCCGCGGGGCGCTCTTGTTGGAATTTTTGAAAATCCTTTCTTATTGCATATCTAAAACACAAAACGAACGTACATACAAAAATTCAGCCTCCGAACGTATAGCAGTACCGAGAAAGAGTGATGAAATGATAATTTTCATATGTAAACTCACCCCTTTCACCCCCACGGGTCGCTTGAGTTGAAATATTTGAAAAGTCTTCCTTATTGCATTGCAATTTAGCGGTACGGAGAAAGAGTGATGAAATTCTAATTTTCATATCTAAACGCGCACCTTTTACCCCCACGGAGCCTTGTGGAATATTCGAAAGTCCTTTCTTATTGCGCATCGAAGATCTAAGAAGCACCTATATACCAAATTTCAGCTTCCCAGGACTAGACGTTGTCGAAAAGTAATTTCTGGCATTGTGGATTCTATCCGTTCTCTTAGTTTTTATTTTTTTAAACTGAAAACATATTTATTCTCAAATAACCACATTTATTTTCATTTGCAAAAATTGCATCCAAGTAAAAGCATATAGTGACCATCGAGGTAACTTGATAAGCACTATATTCATCCTAAAAATATAAACGAAAATTTCTCCATATAATTTACTACCGAAACTGTTTTTTTTCTCGAAGGAGCATTCATTAGGGTTATTTATTGAACTTCACTATGACGAGATTATTCCGTTTGAATAGGAAGATGAATATTCCAGATGTACTATTACTATAATCAGACAGCAATAAGGCCATTCAATGGACATTCGCTGTAATAAACTGCTTTGCAATATTATCTATATCAAACAAAATTATTATTTATATCAGATGAAATTCCAGAACTCTGTTATCATATTTGGTGGTATGTGCATTGCGAAAATCAGTAATATCATATAACAATAATTTTTGATTAGCCCAAATGGGTATAATTACTCACTACGTTCAGTTCTGTCGAAGCTTTAATTTCTGATTAATCAATAAACTCTATAACATGACAAATATCGGAAACTAATCGCAATTTTAATGAAAACCGTAATCAGAATTAATGAGGAATCGTAATTTACGGCGATTGATTGATATATTGTTCATTAGAGTCAGGTAATTAGAGAGTAAAATATCAGTTGAAGTGACAAAATAAATCACTAGAAGATTTATAAAAGATTTTTTTCCAAATATTATTTCAATACAATAATCAAAGCAGAAGAGGCATTAAATTCAAATCAATTCACAGACTTTAGTTCATGAAAAACCACCTCAAAAGTGCTGCTTCGTTCCCTCCTGTTCATGAAAGAGGACATATGCCTCCTCACTCACAAGCGATTCTGTGTGTGTCGTGTGTATCGTTGTATTCTTCCACGTGCCACTATATGGGTGTCTGCAATATGCTGTGTAATGTCCGTTGTAGGTAGTCCCACTGTGATTCGAAAGTGCATATAGATTATAACGGTAGAAAGCCACATTGTCTGCTACATAATCGCTCATATATTCTAATCCTTCTAAAGAAAAGTCAATGACAACATTCAATTTGCCTCTGAATCTTTCCGTTAGAGAGAATTCTTTCAAATCAATCACTAAAATGCGAAAAAACATATGGATTGATAGCGACTTTGTGTATTTTCTTCTTTCCTTGCACCTCGATTTTTCAACACCATCTAGAGTTTTTTCTCTTGTGGAAGAATCCAAGCTTTATGACAAACTGAATTGGCCAGTTCTTCATGATATGGGGAGGAATAAATCCCAGAAAGTGGACTGATGAGTATGTGCACTTCATAGAGGATTTTAATTGACCAACGAAATTGTCTACAATCTTATAGTTGTTTATATTCAAATATCTCAGTCAGGACTCTTGTGTTTTTCCGCTGTCGCTCAATTTTTTATCTATCTCTGTAATGATCTGTTTAGATTTCTCAGTATTCTATTGAGATCCTCATGCAAACCTTCTGAAAGACATCGAAGGAATTCCTAGGCGTCTTGACGGGCAGAACCCATGAATCGAGGGGCAAATCTTTGAACTTGACTTTCAAAGTAGGCAGTGATCATTACTCTATCAGATGAATCTTATGACCACAATTCTCGAATAACTTATGCGAATGCTTTTATTAAAGCACCTTCCATTTATGTATCCTTTTTTAAATATTCCAGCAACCATCCCGTGTTTGATAAACATTGAATTACACTGTTGTTATTATGATATTCGAAGAATCAAAGAAATACCCATACTGTTTCTCCATTATGGTCCACCGGATTCAATTTTGTGTGCTAAATATTATATTTCAACTACTATTCTACTGTTGATTAATGCAAAATTAGAAATATGAGTTAGGTAACAGAAAAAATTCCTTGAATTCTAGAGAAACCCGAAACAACTACATCAGTTCCATATTCACTTTCAATTCAAACCATTGAGTAATGTAAAAGCACGACTTTCTATCTAATGAAAGTAAGTGTCTAAACAGACAAAAAAATGTAACCTCCTTCACCTGAACATGGAAAAAACGAAATCCATTAGATTCCATAAGCGTCAGAAAAGCTGTTTCGATGTGATGATATCAACAGAAACTTGCGTTAATGTAGAAATTGTTCGACAAGTCAGGTTTCAGGCATTGAAATGAATGAGTGTCTCACATGGAATAATCACTGTCGAACACTACAATTCTGGTCGAAATTCTTTTTCGCTCCGTATATTTGAAACAGAGCGCCCTATTAAAAATTATCAGAGAACAAAATATCCTTAGAATAGACCAAGAAATAGTCTTTTGAAGTTTTGCCGCATGTTTAATGAAGACAATGTATATCATTCACAGAATTGCTCTAGTATATGAATAAATATAGTCCGTAAAACTAAAAAACACGCTTTCGAAGTACATCGAACCAGAAATTTCAAAATATTTTTTTAAAATGAGCTTAAAACAATTTCGAACGAAAAATACTAGTATTTTTTGGGAAAGAAAGTTTTTGGCTTTCTACTACTCCATCTTGATATAAAAAAAAACAAGGACGAGGGAATCTTCCAAGGAAAGGAAGGAAGTAATCAATTTCAAAATAAGTAACTCTAT
>WOGO01007386.1:0-11190 GCA_015342085.1 Leptinotarsa defecta | reverse complement strand
GATTTTAAACAGATTTTTTAAAACAAATTTCCAATAAATTCTTAAACGTTAGCACCACTCATTATATTCTCATGAACATTTTGAAACTAGACTATAATCATACCTAATTATCAATGATATCACAATTGCTTACAAAAATGAGGGTTTTCAATGAATAATAAAAAATAATAATAACTGTAAATATCTACCCACACATCAATAGTAATAATGGAATTAATTCTCAGTGAAGGTCTTCTCCGTGATAATCTATAACTTGGGGACATAGCGGTCCATTTGTTCACCAGATATCACAAGGGGTTCGTTTTAAGGCGGGTCCGAAAGTTTGGTATTTTTAATTTTGTAATATAACGAAATTAAAAATTCATGTGTAATTCCAAACAAATTACAGTTTTATTCAGGAGAATGCACTTTTTGAAATCAAAATTTTTCAAAACAGACTTTTGCGTGTTTCCTATTACCGTCTTACAGATACAGTGATAAAGTGAATTTCACCGTTAGTGATTACTGAGCGTTAGTTTTGGATGGTGTTTCTAGATTACAATCGGAACTCATCTTTTTAGAATATGTCACTTTGGACTTTTGACATTTGATAGATCCATCAAGAGTTGTTTGAGTACTGTGGAGTCTTTGTTTCTTTTTGTTGTAATTTCTATCAGTTTTTTGTAGCTTTCTCTTTCAGAAATGGTAATCGTAATTCAATTTTAAATTTTATAAAGGTCAGTTTTTTGTTTAGATTTTACAGTGCTCTTGGAACTAACTATCAATTTTTAGAGTTATATGCAGCAATATTTTGTAGAACAATGACATCTGGCAACAATATTGAGTCCGAATTTTTGGAATTGAGTTCTAAGAATCACTGGCAAGTGTTCTATCAGGTACGGTAAAAGTATTATTTTGGGTTTAAGATAGTCTAATTTCTACCTGCCTATTTGGATTCATTCAGACTACAAAGGAAGATCCAGTTCGAATTTTATATTCAGAAGAAAAACGAGTTAACTGTTTCTTCTAATGTATAGTGTTACAAAACTTGAAAGTTCCCACTTGGAACTATTCTCAAAAATTTATCAGATCATTTATAATCTTCGATCTTTTTCATTTTGGAGCAATCATTATATACTTCTTTGACAAAAGCTTTTTTTTCTCAGTAGGTAAACATTTCTAAAAAATATTATTTTAGAATTGTAAGGGACACTATATACAACCTAACTTTATCATTGAATTAGGCAGTAAAGTAGTAGTGATAGGTGGATAAATGATGAATATTTTCTTAAATGGTTCACTTCCACTTTTTGAAAAACTTGTTAGTAGACTGATGTATGCTCATCACAAATCTGAAGTTAAAACTTCCTACTTTGGTTGACTTTCGAAGATATGGCCACTCAAAAGTAAAGCCTGTTAAAAATTCACTATTTCAGGAAAAGACTCCTGGTACTAAAAAATTGTAAAATGACAACTTTTTTCATCCATTTCAAATGTTTTCAACAGAATTGAAATCTTCTATTTTCACCATAATCATCCAATCTTGGAATCGTGTTCGAAATAATAGTGTCACTTCACTAGAATTTTAGTATTATTATTTATTGGCAATATCAAAAAAACTCAAAAATCAAGTAATGAAAAATATTTTGTCAAACTTCAAAAATTACCTTATCTTAGAAGTGTAAATTACTAAGTACTACGCACTACTTTCTTGAGTTTAATTATAATGTTAATTAAATTGCATGTAGCTTCTTTACCAACATTATTTTCAATTTTGATGTATTGCATGCAATTATTTTGTCCATTTTATTGAGGTAGATAATTTTTTTGGTGCTACATTTCTTCATTACATTTTCTTTCTTTTAGCAAATTCGGGCCCAAAGTTCTGTTGACAAGTGTTCAGAAGCAATCAAACCACAAAACAAAATTTTAAATCGCTATAGAGATGTGAGTCCATATGATCATAGTCGCATTATACTAAATAGAGGATCAACAGACTACATCAATGCCAATCTAATTAAAGTAGAACAAGCAAATCGGCAATACATATTAACTCAAGGACCGCTATCTAACACATACAGCCACTTCTGGTTGATGGTGTGGGAGCAGGAAACAAAAGCTGTAAGCAACATTATTGTAAAGTAGAGATTAAAACCATTTGTTATCAATGTTATAATATTCAGATTTCTAAACACTCCTTAAAGAAAGGTATGCTGAAGATTTGAAGGTATTTTGTAATATTATCAATGAAATTGTTCAATGTTCCTCATTGATATTCAGGTTCGCACTTTCGGTCTTTCTTAATTTTACTAGTAGTACAGCTATATTTTCTCAACCACACTACAGGACAAATCAATATCTTCATTCTTTTGTACCACGGTCTATAAGACCAACAACTGTTGTTATATATTTATTCTATGAATTTTTTTTGTATTGTTCTTTGTATTCTTGTAATTGTGTTGAGCAAAATGGGTTGTGAAACTGTAGGTTTGTTGAGTATCATCCACTGGTGATTTTCAGAATATATTTTTTTTCAAACATTTTCTATTGATCTAAAATGTTATTCAGTTCAATGGAAATTGCAAGGTTCCAAACAGTGCATCACAAGTGAAAATATCGTTAACTACTTAACAAGTATTCATATACATCTAAAAAAAGCTACCTAGAAAGATCAGTTGAGATTTTCAGATCTTTTCTTTGGATGTTAATGGTTTTAATTTTGTCAATTTTGTGGTAGTCAGCTTCCCTCGAAAGAAGCAGAAATGCATGTAAATAGGTGTTTCATGAACAAATGAGTCTTTGAATTATTTTTTGATTTATTGATTTCATGTATCTTTTTTTATAGCGATATTAATGTCCTAAATTAAATATAGCAATACGCCTGCAGTGAAATATTCCAGATAGTTTGAAGACAACACAAGAGCAAATTCAAAACCAATTGTTCTCACTTGTGATGCACTGTTTGGAACCTTTGGTGTCGTAATGCATATTACTGGAGTTTTTTCCCAACACCAAGCCGTTATTTTAACACCTCGACACATGTTTCGATCACAAAAAGATCATCTTCAAGAGGATGATATTGAAAACCATTATTCACATTTTATCATTTTCATCAAAATTTATATCATTTTCAGTGAAAATACTGTACTTTGAGTGGAATTTAGTATATTTTTTGACTGTTGTTTTTTTACGGGTCTATAATAAAAATTGAAGAAAATATAATATTGTCCAAGAAAATTATTCTGAGTATGTCTATCATATATCATTTTACATCAAGATTATTCTATTTTGATAATCGCCTATATAAAAGACTCAATTTAGAGTTTCACAGTGGTACATGAACAAAAAAAAAACAAGAATGTACAGTTAACTGACTTATTGTAAAAATCTTAACTATCGTTTTTTTTAGATAAAATAAAACCCATTTATCATTAATCTTCAGGTTTAATAGTATAATAGGTGTTAGGTTAGGTTAGGTCAAAAGTGAGTGGGTCTGTTCGACCCTCCACCGCAACCCGCAAGGGTTTATTGTGGCTCACACCTATTCACACTCGTCCAAATAAACCCAACTTCTTAACGAAGCCGATTAGTTTGTAAAAACCTGATTCGGTCCCCAGCGGAGCTGCACAAAATATATACTCTGCTGTTTCATCGTTGATGAAGTAGTTGGATAGTCAAGGTGCAAGATTCCCACCTTGATACCCACGACAACCTTCCCATATGAAGGTTTTTGCACGTCAGCTACACCTGACAGATTCAAGCGTTCAGGGCTTTTTCGCCTCTGATTTTGGTGAATCATCACCTGAGCTCAAACTTTTGCTAACCTGCTCATGGGGGGTTTGTTCCTCCACCCGAGACAGATTCTGCGTACGCCGCTCAAGAATTTGGCGCAAAGTGGTTTCATAAGGTACTCCGCTCTTGAGGAGACGACTCAGCCGTTTCCTGGCACCACCAAACCTTTTTTTTTAGGTTCAGTTATTGGATCAAGAGTTCTCGCTCCTGATCTAACTTTACGGGAAGGTCAGTTGGAGTCGTAAGCTCGATTTCCATCTCCTCTGTAGACTCAGCGTCAGAATTTTTTTTAAGTTTAGTCTGTCCATAAGAGTCCGACGAGTAGCTAGGGAAAGAAGTTCAATCACGGCAGAGCCCCGCATTACCGTGACAAGGTTCCGTAGAGACAGCTGATAGGCACAGTGTCATTCATCCTCTTAGCACTGATACACACACCTTAGGATTAAGCCATCGTTGGGATGCCATTCAGTTAGGAAATAACAGAACCACAAGTGATTCTGTCATTCCTGTATCCAGCAGGGCTACGTGGAAGCAGGCAACCGATGGCCGGTTTGCTCAACCCACACATCCCAAGATAATGCACTTGCCAAAAATATCGTGCACAGTGGTTATATTCTTACTACGAAGACGATGGTAGTATCGCGAATTCGTAGCAACTGATTAATCTTGCAAATTCTAAATAAAGTATTGCAAATTCTCTAAGTATAAAATCCTAAATGTCTAAAAGGTTCATCTATAAAAGATCTGAAAAATTCATCCAAAAAAGAGCATATAAAAGATTCATCCATAAAAACCAATAAAAGATCCGAAAGATATGAAATTCTTGAAGTCCAAAATTCTAAAACTCTTAAGAGTCTAAAATGTAATAAGTGTAAAATTCTAAGGATTTGAAAGTTGACATTCTAAAATTGTAAAAAATCCTAAAGCCGAAAATTCTAAAATATATAATTCTGAATGTCTAAAGTTATATAAGTCTGAAATTCTAAATCTTGTTGCAAATTCTAAAAGTCGTTGCAAATTTTAAAAACAGGTAGACTATTGATGATATAAGAACTTAGGCTTAGGATGATAGAAGAACAAGACTCACTATTAGAGAAAAAACTCTGGGCTAGTGTTGTGGTATATGCTTTCACTGCGAGAACAAAGAAAGTATCTCGAAGTCTCACTAACAACTGAGTAGTCTCAACAAATTCTAAAATTCTTTGCAAATTCTAAAATTCTTTGCAAATTCTGAAAGTACTGCAAATTCTGAAAGTCTGAAATCCTGAAAGTCCAAAAGATTCATCCATAAAAGATCTAAAATTCTTAAATAGATAAGAATCCAGAAAGTGTGAAATTCCTGAAGTATAAAACTCTAAACGTCTAGAATTCTAAAAGTCTAAGAGTCTTGAAAATTTGAAAAATCCTAACTCAAAAAGTCTAAAATTTCATTCGACAACAACAAATTTTGTTCTCTTCAATATTGTTGATATTTTTATGAATTTTCAAATAAATATCCCCTTGGTGAAGCCCTTGAGTATTTTTATTGGCCAGATATCTATATTAATAATTTCCTCCAGTTATATTTTCCAACTGGAGATTAATTGTGTCATCAACGAAAACAGTGACCTTCTCAAAATAATCCTGAGGCCTTCTCATTATATATTATATTTTTTTTAATTTTATCATTTCTAGGAAACTGAATACCTTGATGGATGGACAATATTTGTCGACCCCGAAGGTTCTGGCTTGGATGGAAAGTATGATAGGTTTGGTCTTAAACGATATTGAGAAAGACGAAATAGGAAATTACTTTGAGGTTGAAATTGAACAAAACAAACTTGTCAAGATTTATGTGAGTTTTAACGTCTTTCAACTTCTTTGACAAAATCATTTTATTTTTATTCAACGAAAGTCATTTTTTTGTAGAGGAAAATCAGTTTTTTATCGACCTTTTTTGGGTATTTGTTACCTTCCACAATCTGAAAAATATAAAAATTATAATTGAGAACTTTATACAAGTGTAGAAGGGCAAACTTTTTAGTTTACCCCGATAAGTTACTGCGTAAAATCAAAGTATTTTTACAAAGAAAAATCTTCTATTTATCAGTAACTTGTCGTATTTAACAATTTTGTCTATAAAAAAAAAATGTTAAGAAATAATGCAATACTTAGCTTAACGTTTCGGAGGCCAAAATCTGCCTCCGTCTTCAGAAATGGACAAAAAATTCTAATATACTGGCAGTTATTCCTTTTTGATTATTTATTTCTTTACTTCATCGACAGATGTCAAAGGGGTTTTGAAATATGAAATTATACCACTTGTATAAAGTTCTCAATTATAATATTTTTCAGATATTGGCTTGTTTATAAACTACTTTTCTCACAGTCGCATAAAGCATGACGAGCTGTCTCTTTGCCTATTTTGCATCGCCAGAAGCTGAGGTCTCTATTATAAAATACTAGTTTCTTCTGGTGTTCACTGTCCCTATAGTTATTCGGGATCAATTCCCATATTTTGATGTAGCAGTTCTTGAACCCATGTCTAAGGCTGCCCATTTATAACGATTGTCCCATATATTCTCCGGTGAATTTCTCAATACTGTTTATGCTTCTCATTGATCCATTTCCTGATCCTCCCTCCTCCCGAAAGAATGTTCCCTGCAAGTGGCCGTATCTCTCGAATAATTTCGCTATCAAAGCTGGTGTTTCCCAGGGATCCATATTGTCTCCAACCTTTTTTTTTACTGTATATCAACGACTTATTGGAGCACACTTGTCTTGTAATTCCATTGGGATTCCAGGACATCGACTACGGAGGCACACAATTGGGGTGAAAGTAATCAAGTTCATTTCAATGTCACAAAAACCCAGGCAATGGTTTTCTTCAAGAAGATGAAGGTCTCCGAACCGCTTTCTGCTTCGATAAGTTTGTTGGGGGTTAAAACGGACACCAATTTGTCTTGGAACAATCATGTCGCTGGAATTGCAAATCCTGCTTTTCAAAAGTTTGGAACATAGTTGCGAACTAAAAAACTGTACCTACACACCTCAGCAACTTTTGATGCTTCATAAAGCTCAGATCACACCTTCTTTGGAGTATTGTTCCTATGTATGGAGCTCTGTTCCCAAACATTCCCTGAAGTTGGTGGATTCCGTCCAGAAAAGAGCCATCCGTCTGATTGGAGACGCGAACATCACCTGCCACCTTGATAGTCTGGAACATCGAAGAAAGGTTGTAGATTCGTCTCTCTTCTATAGATACTGTCACGGGAGGTGTTCAAGTGGTATTAGGTTGTTTCAAAAGTTTTGTCCGTTTTTATGAGTCTACTTTGAACTTAATATCCCAGTAAATACTTATTCAATTTAATCGAAATAAGCGCCATTTGTTTGCTCGGGATTCGATGAAATCGACGAAGGTCGTTTTTGCCTGGTCCTGATTGGAAAAGGGTCTACCAGTGAGAAAGTTATCAAAGGGTTTGAAAAGATGGTTGTCGGTTAGCGAGAAGTTTGAGGAGTATAGTGGGTGAGACAGAACTTCGACGCCCAATTCGTGTAACTTTTGGACAGTGATTTGTGAAATGTGCGAGCAGGCGTTGTGAAGCAGGATCGGGCCTTTTCTGTTGACCAGTGACGGCTGTTGCTAACGCAATTTTGGGTACATTTCGTCGATATCCTCGCAATAGGACTCTGCTGTGATGGTTTGGTCCGATTGCAGAAAGTTATAGTGAATGACACCAGTCGCTGAGCACCATACAGTAAACATTACCTCAGATCCTACCTCACTCACCATTTTTAATTCAACTAGCATCAAGTAGCTGGTCGAAGGTTAACTTACCAAACTTCGATGTTATCGCTTGCCAGAAAGTTTATATTCATCAATTCCCAAATTATTTCCAAGATCGCTCCTCACAAGTGGACGGAAACCTTACTATTAACTATTAATTCCGTGTTAGGAATCACACGTTAAAAGGTAAGACCTCGTTAATCCTTAGCTCGCACAAGTTCCGACTTCTGAAGGTTGTCGTTCGTAGGGGTGCGACAGCTGGTTAACGAAAACACATATTTTAAACAGATTTTTTTTAAACGCTGTTGTTCTCCAGAAATCTATTTTGTGTTAAATCTTTCTTCTATTGTACACCAACGACTATCAATTAGTTGATACAATTAAATAAAATCATTAAATCAATGACTAGACTAGACCTCTTAAAAGACCGCCAAAGTATATTGAAACCTCAATACTTGAGAGATTTAAATGTTTGTCGTATCGGTAATATAACTTCATTTTAGGTTTCTTTATCGAAATCACATCCTGCTTTCACTTTGAAATTGAGAAATAAAGACTATAATATCATTCTCGACATAGATTTAGTACCTTGCTTCCAGTTTAATGGCAAAAAATGGCCAAAGGGTGATTATAGACCGAATCCAAAACCATCCAGGGTGAGAATACATAGACAATCGAATATTTCCATATATTTCATTTTACAACATTGTCTTTTTCTAGGACAAGTTTTTGGTCGTCCCCAAGAAGCCTTACGAATCGTCGCCATCTGAAGATGTCAGCAAATATTGGAGGTTATCTTTTCAAGAACAGGAAAGAGACCTCATTAAAGGTTATGAATACAACAAAATGAAACCTACTATTAAATTACTGAAGGTTATTTTTCTATTATTCGTTAATGTGTGAAGGCGTTCAATGAATTTTATTGCAGTTCATTCGAGATAAATATAACCACAAAATTGCAAGTTATTTCATTAAAACTGTTTTCTTATGGGAAATTCACGAGAGAGACAATGTAGCCTTCTGGGCCCAGCCATTAAGTTATGTTTTCATGAAGGTAAGTTGAGTCGTTCAATTAAATCGTATACATTGACGTCTGTGAAGCAGTGTCTTGGGTTCCAGTATTGACAAATGACAATGACAAGTGACGCATCAAAACTGGCGTATCATATCATTACTAAGAGTTGACTTATCAAGACCGACGATTGGAGAATACTGTTTCGACTTAACACATTCAAGTAACACTTTATTCTCAGGTTATTCTTAAACGAATCTATTATATGGATTTTTATCACATAATACTCATTTCTTGATTTGAACCAATAAACTCGTTCTTTTATTTCAGATGCTGGAAAAGTACGCTAATATGCTTGAAAAAAAAAACATTCCTTATTATTGGAATAAAAATTTCAACCTCATCGAACATTTGAAAGCTTCGACGGTGACGGGTGTTGCCAACTTCATAAAAAGAATGGTTAATGATGTCATCAAAAATCTGGATGATCCTTTCAGGATTGCTAAATATTTGTGTAAGTAAAAATCATGTAATATTCAGTTCGCATGAATGAAATCAATAGATTATCAATGAAGTGTATGGTTTCAAGCTCTCTAATATAAATATAATAATTTTTATCTCATCTTTCAGTGAGTTCAGAGGATGTGGAGATTTTTAGATCCGAAGTTACTCTTGGCAAAAAATATCTGAAGAAGAATGATCCAGATCTATCATTAGAAGATTCTGTTGATGGCTTAGAAGCTTCCACATCATGTCACAATTTTTCAAATGGTATGTCTAATTTTGTTTTATTTGAAAAATTAAGCTATCTATTCTTCAAATAAACTTACAAATGTCTGTTGATAGGAAAATGAATTGGGCATATTCGAGAATACCCCAGGAGTCGCATTTTGTTCACCACTTTTTTATCATTTGTTAATGACTGTTGAATATTACCGGAGTTTCTTCCCAACACTAAACCGTTATTTCAACATCACTTCTTCAGATTTTCCTCTTGATCACTCCCATATTGATTTCAATTTGAAAGCCACCGGTAGACAGCTGTTTCAGCCTATTGGGCATCGTCAGTACCGGGCAGGCGGTCCTCCATTGAAGACAAAATGTGAATAACCAAGAAAAGTACTTGATAAAAATAACTGCGTAAACGCAAGCGAGATATAAGTGAAAGACAAATACCAGCACTAAAGCGTTCTAACCGTATAAAAGAACAAACAAGAAGATAAAACGTTCAGTTTGAGTAGAGTCATGAAGTTGATAGCACAGTATGCTATCGAATGCTCTCGCATATAATAATTAGAAGTTATTAAAGCTTCAAATTCAAATCCTTTTTGTGAACAAATGTTAATATTAAGAGGAGGCGAAGTTACAAAAATCATATTGAAGTTTAGTGTTCCTTTGGTACAATACAACTCTGTACAATTGAATACATAAATAACTAAAATAAAATAAAATCGTCATGAAGTTACCAATTTTAGGAGCATTCAATGTTTTCTGGGCGTCTTTATTAAAATAAAAATAAGCTACTGTTGAAAAGACTGGACATCACGACCTCTAACTATCTAACAACTACAGCTTTCAAATTAGTCTGACCAAGCTATTTTAGTATCTAATAACTCTCGTTATATTATCAAGTAACGAACATTTGAAAAAATATCAATTTGTTGTGATTGGTTCGAAGATGTGAGTTATAGATCATTCTGACTACTTACCCAACAAGAAACAGTTACATAATTGAGGTTTTTTCCAACAGTTATAAAAAAACAGCTGTCCGTTCAGCGAAATAGTTATAGACAAAATTTATTACAATAATCATCAACAGAATGTGTTTCATTAATAAAATCCAGGAAAAAAATTGGAGATATTCCTGAAAAACTTGTTACATCTTAGGGTTATGTGGGAACTTTCATAGATGTGTCGATCATACAAAGAAGTAACTTTCACACATACTGGAAGAAAAAGCCATCCTGAAACAGCTTCCATATAAACACTGAATTACACGAAAGGAAATTTCTGTCGAAACAAATACTTTTATGTGAACACTGAATTATACAAAAAACACCTTTCTCTACTCAGTTTGTATTCCAAACATTTGTTATGGAACTGAATCAGATATCATTCATAGGATTTCTACACAATATACTAAATGAAAGGTGATAAATTCACCTCACTGGTAGACAGACAGATTTCTTTTACTGGTACACACAGCCACACTTCGGCACACATATTCTATAATTATTTTTCCTCAAAGTGATAGAACTGACCAATACTTGATAAAAATCTATCATAACGTATTCAAAAAACACTAATGAAAGATTTTGAATACAATCTCAAAAATGTTTGTCAACAAGGCGCTCTCTCTCTCTCTCTGAATATTTTGTAGGAATGGAGGAATAAAGTAAACAACTTTACAGGAAAATATTTTATTGTGCCGTTACAAATAATAAAAGAAAGATCAGTTTGATCTTCCTCTTGAAGATGATCACTTGGTGATCGAAACACGTGTCGAATTATTCATTTCTCTTTTTATTCAAGGTCATAAACAACATCATCACCTGCCCTAAACTATTTTATATGTTGAATTTTTGGGTTCCTAGACGGTCATCTAGAAATAGTGTCACATTTTATCTCAACACTCCGCGTA
>WOGO01007385.1:0-11191 GCA_015342085.1 Leptinotarsa defecta | reverse complement strand
CGGTAAACTGATCAACAATTCGCAGGTCTATTATATTTGCGTCCTTAAAATGCCATAACTAGTCATTCGGGTTCTTCATTATCAAGCGTCCTTATCTGCATAGGCGTAGTGTGTTCTGTTTCTTGTGCATTGCTTTTTTGTGAAAAAAAAAACTGTTGAGGCCAAGGCTTTGCTTTATAAAAATAATTCAGATTTTTATGCTACTTTTAGGAAACAATTTTTGGGTTGTATCGTTTTCAAATTATATGAATACTGACATGTTCCTGATTGACCTCCCACAATCTGTTTGCAGAATTTTCTGTCGTATAAACTAAACGAGATTTCAGAAAGCCCCAGTGAAAGAAATCTGAAAGGGTTAAATCTAAGAGACCATTTCATAGATGCTTAGCTCCTGATCCATCTTTCCTGATACACAGTCATCAAATAATTTATAAGTCAGTTGTTTAAAATTTATATTGTACTGTAGGACAGAACAAAGGACAAAACAGCAAGCAGTCGGCATCAGGTCAAAACAAATCGGGACTTTTGAGTTCAGTCAAAGGCATCGGAGACAAAAAGAGCCCTTGTTCCAGTCCCAAACCCGCAATTTCAGACGCCGAAGTCGAGGATGGAAAAACGGATTTAAAGGTAAGTCTACAAATACAGAGTCTGAAACATAACATCATGGAATTGTTCGTTTGTGTAGGTACCTCCTCTGAAAATCGTCATCCCGCAAACCACCAGCAGCGAACAAGACACGGGTGCAGGGCGAAACGGCAAGAGTAATTCCCAGAGGGCACACCCTGCGCTGCCGTATGTTGTCACCACCTCGAACAGTTCCGATTCGAACAATGAAAAGGATTGTTCGCAGGCGGCCAGCACAAGCGCAGAACAAACGACTTCGACTACAAAAGGCGAAGAGAAGAAAGATGCCGGTACTGGCGGTGCTCCGGAAGAGGTACTATCATTATTATTTACATTTTGATATACACATTGATAGAGCAGAATCGGGAATTTGATTTTCAAGTTGAAACGGTGAACATTTTGAACTAATGCACGTCAAAAATAGGGTGTCTGTTCAAATAATAAAGTTAGTGTTCATTTTTACATGCTTTATATTAGTTTCACCTGTATGTTTGTATGTATGTATGTTTGTTTGTAACTCTCAAGCTCCTGATCTGTATTGACAGAATTATCGGCATTATTGCTTGATCTATTCGCGGGCAGATGGCGCTGTACGTAACTATCGATTTTTGCTCGAGCTATTCGCGGGCAGATGCCGCTATAAGTAACCTCCTTGATGTGTTCAAAAGAAAATCAAAATAAAAAACATATTTTGAGAATTATAAGTGTTAGCGATATTTTGTACTGCAGATGAAATATTTAAATATTCACAATTACCCGTGATTCAGTACAGAAAAAAGTTTTAAAAGCGCCCGTCGCTTTTTTCACAATAATACTAGTATTTTTCGATCGTTATTGTTTAAAGCTTATTTAAAAAAAAATTATTTTTAACTTTTTAGTTCGATGTTCTTTAAAAGCGTGTTCTTTCTTGCAAATTTGATAGGCATTGCTGTTCCATCCCGCCTAGAAATTTGGTGGATTTTGCAAAAAAGAAGAAAGATGTCATTGTCACTGTCATTTACTGAGATTCCACTATTCTCAGATATTTATTTTTGCAATAAACTCTTCAGACGTTCCTGCTTCAGTTGCCAAAGTGGTATCATCAGCATATAGAATTAGGTTTTTTGTGCTGATCATTTACATATAGTAGAAAAATTAGCGGTCCAAGAATCGATCCTTGAGGTACAGCAGCCTCCACATCATAATAGTTGCACTCCCCATTGATTTTCCTGGCAGAAAACCATTTTGGTGTCATGTTATGACAGAAGGAAATGACGCCTTTTCAACTAAAAAATTGATTATATCTGCTATACTGCCAGATATATAGGGAGTTATACTTTTGATCACCTTCGATGAAAAGCGAAAGCATTGCTATAAGCAGTTCTGATATGTACTTTTTGGTATGCCCTTGAGCTCTCTCAGTGATTCGGTTTACTCTAGTGTCAAATAGTTCAGGAGTATGCAAGTTAACTTGTGGTTGTCATCCAAAATTTTATATTGGACAAACCGGAAGAACTTTTTCCAAAAGAATAAAAAATAGTTTTTTGAATGAGAAGACCAATTCAACATTTGCGAACCATCTCTTGACAGAGGGGCACGTTTATGACGTATTGTATTTAGAAGAGGAAGGTTCAAAACTCAAATTTTGGAATATTTAGAAATCAATAGATATGAAAATTCGAGAATATTGCTCAGTGATCAAAACAAGGTTGAATGATGGCACAGGTAAAAATTGTATTCATTATTCTCCAATTCTATAAGTTGTTCCTAGAAAGGTAAATAGTTTAGGTAACTGATTTAGCATTTGTCAGGTAGTAATAGTCATTATGATTCAACTTACTATAGAAGGAAGACACGGAACTTGTTCAAATAGTATTATGACGCCTGTATAGCGTAGCACGGCGTGTATATCCATCTACAGATAGCTGCTGTATGCTAATACAAATAAATATCATTATTAGACGAAACTGAACCGTAATTATATTTTAGACGAAGGTTCAAACGAGCAACGAGACGGAAGCGTCCACGTCGTCAACAGCTTCGACAACCACTGCAGCTGCACCAGCTCCCGTCGAGCTACATCCCCGCAAAAGGAAGATGAAGCAGAATAAGGATCAAGCGGTGCCGCCCGTAGAGACGCAGGAGACGCCCGCCGAAGCCCAGGTACATCCGCACGAACAGCCCATCACCAACTGCTACCAGCTGTATTTGAATATTAGAAAGCAGGTGAGTACTGAGTCGAGATCAATAACAAAATTTGCTCTCTATTGTTCAGCTGAGTAGACAATAATAATCAAAGTAAACTTTTACGGCCGGAGATGACTCTTTCGAAGCTATTTTTAGGTTTTTTTGGCTATGGTCTACAGGGTTTTATGCCTGATGTTTCATCTACTACTGCGATAGTCTACTACTGTATCACTATCGCAGTAGTCTGCGACTGCGTCTACCGCAGTAGTCTACCTCCTGATGTTTCGTCTTCTACTGCGGTATTCGCAGTAATAAGCTACTGCCGTATTTTTTGCCGCGGATTGTCTGACGTTTCGTCTGCTATTGTGTCTACCGCCGTGGTCTGCTACTGCGCCTACCGCAGTAGTCTACTACTGCATCTACCTCAATGGTCTACTGTCGCGTTTTTTGATCGTGGTCTGTCTTAAGTTTCGTCTTCTACTGTGTCAATCTCAGTAGTCTACTTCGTGATGTTTCGTCTTCTACTGCGCTATACGCAGTAGTAGGCTACTGTCGTGTTTTTTGCCGCGGATTGTCTGACGTTTCGTCTGCTACTGTGTCTACCGCAGTAGTCTACCTCCTGATGTTTCGTCTTCTACTGCGGTATACGCAGTAGTAGGCTAGTGTCTTGTTTTTTTACCGCGGATTGTCTGACGTTTCGTCTGCTACTGTAACTACCGCAGTAGTGTACCTCCTGATATTTAGTCTTCTACTGTGGTTTATGCAGTAATAGGCTACTGCCGTGTTTTTTGCCGCGGATTGTCTGACGTTTCGTCTGCTACTGTATCTACCGCAGTAGTCTACCTCCTGATGTTTCGTCTTCTACTGCGGTATACGCAGTTATAGGCTACTGCCGTGTTTTTAGCAGCGGATTGTCTGGCGTCTCGTCTGCTAGTGTGTCTACCGCAGTAGTCCACGTTCTGATGTTGTCTACTGAGATATACGCAGTAGTAGGCTACTGTCTTGTTTTTTGCCGCGGATTGTCTACTACTGTGTCTACCGCAGTAGTCTACCTTCTGATGTTTCGTCTTCTACTGCGGTATACGCAGTAATAGGTTACTGTCGTGTTTTTAGCCGCGGATTGTCTAACGTTTCGTCTGCGAGTGTGTCTACCGCAGTAGTCTACCTCCTGATGTTTCGTTGTCTACTGAGGTATACGCAGTAGTAGGCTACTGTCTTGTTTTTTTGCCGCGGATTGTCTGCTACTGTGTCTACCGCAGTGGTCTGCTACTGCATCTACCGCAATGGTCTACTGTCGCGTTTTTTGACCGTGGTCTGTCTTAAGTTTCGTCTTCTACTGTGTCTACCGCAGTAGTCTATTACTTCGACTATCGCAGTAGTCTTTTACCTGATGTTTCGTCTTCGACTGCGGATTACGCAGTAGTAGGCTACTGTAGTATATGACTGCGTCTACCGTAGTCCTCTACCTACTGGCGTTTTGATACTGCTGCGGTAGACACACTAGTTGACTACTGCCGTGATTTTTGATGGTAGTCTGTCTGATGTTTCATCTACTACTGTGTCTACCGCTGTAGTAGATGAAACGTTAGGGTAGAGGCAGTAGTAGACGAAACGTCAGGCAAACCATTGTCGAGAAAACCTGGAAAATAGTTTTGACACAATAATTAACGTTATTTATTATCTTCACTTACTAGATACAAATATTTTGGTCCAAATGAAATTAAAGAGAGAAAAAAAGTTTACTGAGGTTGCTGTGTTTCGAGTGTTGCTACACTAAGTAGAGTAGATACGTACAGTACAATTCTATTTATTGATTTCGTTGATTTATGATGAGTTGGTATGAATGACTGGAGACTACCTGATTACTGTTGATTTTGGGTGATTTTTGAAATGTGAAATTCATTGTATTGTATTGAAAAAGTTCATAATAAATAACTCTTTCATCAGATTGCCAAAAGACGCAGGGGACTGTTTCCCGTCCAACCGAAGCCGCCTCAAGGTTTCAAAGATTACCTGATGAACCGCTGCACGTACGTCCTGGCCGGCACCGCTCCCACCACCCCCAACGTAACCCACCCTCAGAGCCTGCCCTCGCAACTCAAAGATCTCTTCACCGAACAGGAAAAGGAGAGGTACAGGCTGAGGACGCAGCACGTCATAGAAAAGGAAAAGCTCGTACTGTCCGTTGAGCAGGAGATCCTGAGGGTGCACGGCAGGGCTGCTCGAGCCCTGGCGAACCAGGCGCTGCCTTTTTCAGTCTGCACCATCCTGAGGGACGAGGAGGTGTACAATCTCATCACACCCGAACAGGAGGAGAAGGACAGGAATGCGCGGTCGCGATATAACGGTCAGTTTCACGCGAATTGTTGGGTTAGGTTTTGAAGATTATTGGTCTTCTAACAAATGTTAATTTAAAACAGGCGTAACATAAAAGAAAAGTGTGGTTAATTAAAAGGGTTTACTTATGTCTGTTCACTTAACTTGAAAGCAATTAGTAGCGTGTTGAACGGTTCTTTCTCGTAGGTCGCCTCTTTTTGAGCTGGCTGCAGGATGTTGACGACAAGTGGGAGAAGATCAAGGAGCATATGCTGCTGAGGCACCACAACGAGGCAGAGTCTCTGCACGCCGTGCAGAAAATGGACTGGGAGTGGAAGATGAAGGAGCTAAGCCTCTGCGACCGCAAGTCCACTCCTAAGATCGATGAGACACACGTGCCGATGGTTCACGTTTCTGACGATTTTGATCTGTTACCCGCGTAGAGTTTTTGTTATATATATATGTATATATTTTTGTTAATAAAATTATCTTCTTTTCTTTTTTTTTGGTGGAGTGTTATTGAATATTGACTTACTTGATTACGATTTGATGAATGCGAATCGCAGGCAGGGAGATATTTCACCTTCTTTCCAATTTATTCCTTCATGTCATGATCAAGATTTGTTTCCAAGGAATCCATTCTGTGCAAAAGATCGGAGGTTATAAATTAATAGCAAAAAGTACCCTAAACTAATTACCTTCTTCATTGCTTTTGAAAAAGCAAAGTAGCCTTAACTTTGCCATTATTTGTTGTAGTTTCCCAAATACACAATTTGAATTTCATAGTTTTCTAACTCAATTGTTATTAATGAAAAGTGACAGAATCACAGAATATCTTCTTCTTCTATTTAATTTTGGTCCCAGCTTCCAGATGGCGCTATTATGACCAGTGCTCCTCTTTTCAGAATTGATAGGAGCTTCGTCGGGGGGGGCGCAGCTGTCTTGCTCGCAGCAATGCTGCCACCCCTTTTTTGTCTAAAGTTTTTATTATATTGAAAACACTTAAAATTTTTTGGAGACTTCCAAACATTTTCCACATGACTACACATTTATTTGTTAAAATCCTGTCTCCACGTGGACATCCGGTCCATCACAGAATATCTTGATATAGGTAACAATAACTATTGTCTGAAGAAAACAGCAACTTTGCATTGATACCTGGTACATGTCATAGCTAATAACAACCAGAATAAAATAAATATTTCAAATTCATTAATAATATTTAATTCTGTGATTGAAACAACGATAACAATAAAATAAAAACAACAATGAAAATTAATTGGCGCTCCGGGGCGACTTCGTTGATTTCAGTGGCGCATTTGATCTTGATCTAACAATGTCCTCTCGATTATAAAAAAAAATGTAAGGTGTATCCAGAGGCTCCAATAAATTCAATGCATCGTCAGAACACTTTGTGACACGACTATTGTCAAACTTAAACCAGTCCGTTTCGTCTTTGACCAAGGCGTAATAATGACCAAATTCAACGCCAGAACCACAGTGAACAATGACTGCATGACTATCATAATAGTGGTCTGCTAGATTGAAATGTTCATCTATTTCGAACCTTCGAAGGAGTTTCTTGCTTCCGTCAGAGGTTGAGAATTGTTTGACGATCATCAGTGTTATTATTAGATTGACTGGTGCCTCAGATATACTTGTTTCCTTATGACAGTCAGTTAGTTTGGCGTAAGTGATCTTCAACTACCAGGATCATGCATATCAAACAAGAAACAGAAATAATGTTCATGTGCCATAACTGTTGAAAGCTCTTCACAAAATTCTATATTTTTCAGGCGTCTAAATGCTTTTAATGAATTACGTGTTTCTATTCAAGAGGCAACCTCTCACTATTATACATTTAAAACAAGTTTGAAACGTCATATGTTGAAATAACATGTATCTATTCAAGTACTGACATTATGCTATTGCATTTGTTTAAACTCTCGTTTTAACTGTGATTAACTCAAGTTGAATGTGTTTTGTATTTTTATCTTATGTGTTGTATTTTATATATTCTGTAAAACTTTATGTAGCGGTATATAATTAGCTTTTTTATGCTAAATAAAAAATCAATATAAACACTTGTGAAAATTACAACCAAATCGATAAAGTTGTTTTTGTTTTGAGGTTGACGCATAAATGCTTAGATAAACAGAAAAACAGACGGACAAATATACCAAGTTTCAGTCAAATCAACTGAACAGTATTATTATAGTATTTTTCCAACAAAATTTTTGACGTGAATCATTAAATTGAAATAACTTCTTTACTTATGGGCCGATTGAAAGCAATGACTTGATATAATATACATTAATGAAAATCACACCAAAATGGGTGAATCCGTTTTTTTAAAATTTGCAAGCGTATAGAAAACCAGACAATTAAACAGATAAACAGACGAAAGCCGCAATCATGTTTCTCCATGTACAGACACCGAATAATTACAGTTTAATTGTATGTATTGATTGCATTTTCAAGGTTTACTAGATGATCAATGATGTTGTCAAGAATGTTGCCCGTTAAAAAAATTGTTCGTTGGCAGAGATAATTTCACTACATTTATAAAGCTGATTTTTTTATATATTCATCGTTCTATTTCAAAAATTTCAGCTCAAACTTTTGGCAGTAGTGGCTAATTTTTCAGTCATATCTTTGAAAACCATTTGACTGTTGATAAAAAGTTATGTCGAATACTCTAGTTATATATTCGAGTTCATTTCTGATCAGACGGAAGCGAGACTACTGAATTTAGTATAATATTTTTCATACAGTCAGTTCTGGAATACGAAAGAAAGAAAAGAGGGAGTCGTGATGATCCTAAATATATACATGATGCAAAATATAACATAGGAAATAAAGTTTCGGACGATATAAAATTTTGATCTACTAGAAACTTGGAAATCATTTCTTTTTTCTCCATTTTGATTGTACCCATACATTATTGTTTAACCTTAAGCACCTGGACTATTTTTGTCATTGGCCTAATTCGATTTAAATTCTTTTTACTAGTTCTTTGCATCTCTCATCAGAAGCAGCACAGTTATTCAAACTCCCGTCAATTATGAAATGAAATAGAAGTCAATCTGAAATCTATAGGGAAATCAACAAAAACGTGAAGGATAAAATAATCCACCATCTCTCGCTCGTGAATCGTATTTTTTTTTATATAATCCCTTATTGTCTCTGAGATGACCATAGATGATCGTAATCATTTAATGGAAACCTCCCAAATATCAGGAAATTGATCGTTACAACACACATTACATAACAAATTGTAAAAAATTGATCAAAATGGAATTTATCTTTAACCAGTTGTTTTTCCTACACGAAAGGAAACACTCAGTAACCGTATAAAACAATTGCTATAAAAAAATCAGTGGAGGAAAATACATTTCATTATGGTTTTCAAAAGAATATTGATGAGCAATGTATGAACAAATATAAATGTTAATAGTGTTTTATTATTTGCGTTTGTTTTTTTTTTGCAACTATTTTCTTATTCTCAAGGAGTTTTTTATACACCCTCCACTGATGATTTCCATTCCCAGTACAGCTTGTCAAATATAGGAAGAGGTTTGAAAATTCTCCCTCTTTCTCTCTCTGTCTCTCTCGCTCTCATAGTCTTTTAAAGAAAGCACATCAGGTGGGCGGGACCATAACCGAATTCAGAAACCTCTTGCTACATTTGACACCATGCAATAACAACTTTCATTCTCCCATACCTATCGAAATAAGCGCCATTCGAATCAACATACTTTTGTCAATGTAACCCAAACTATGTGTAATTTCTCAAATCGTCAAACACACTATTTCATCTTTCCACGAATAATAAGTTATGAACCTTATTGTCCCAAGCTTCATGTTTCACTCCAATAGCTTTATAGTAGGGTAGCCCACGATGCAAAATGGGGATTTGCTCGAGCGTCATTGAAACATATTAGGTTTCAAAGCTTAGATGATAAGAAGAAAAAATGTTATGTAATATATAACATTTCATTGGTGGGGGAAGCGGTTTTAGATTTTCAAATATGTAAAAAAATACTATTGCATGGACATACTCGAGCGCGTCAGATATTGATAGTATCAATGTCCTATGTATTTTTGATAATGATCTGATTGTTTACATGATGCGGGTGGTTGTACGTAAGTATTAAAAGTGAAAAGAAAAAAAATTTAATCAAGCGCGTCAGAATTTCTAAGGTGTTAAGTGCAACAAAAAAAAGCTCTCATTCAATAATCTGACAATTTCGATCTGACGCAAACTCGCGGGCATTTTTATAATGTTAAAAAAAAGTTGCCGTTTTGAAATACTCAAGCGCGTCAGATTAAGATATATATGGTTCATCTTTATGTTCTAGACGCACTGTCTCATAATCTGACGATTATCTAAAGGTATTCGCTTAATCTGACAAAAAATAATTTTTTAATTTTTTTTTCATATCATTGAACATAAGTAATTGGAAAGCTCAGGAAATATCATGCAAATAAATAAGTGTATGTTTTTTAAGTACAATACTTGTATTTATAAGATTTTTTTTAATGCTCAAAAAAGTTTCATTTTTTATAATCAGTTGACTAATTAATCATCATTTTCATCTTCATCACGAACGAGTCTCTGTGATCAGCTGTGATGACGTTATGGCAACAGAATTCAGAGTGTGGACGGAGTGAGAGAGTAATAGATAGAGAAAAAGTGAAAGAGAAATAGAAACTCGGAGAGGGAAATATAGGTATCATATAGCTGCACCCATTAAACTTTATCGACGAATTTTTGTTATTTCCTTCAGAATAAAAAAATTAGCTATGCTCGAGAATGTCGAAATTACGTTATTTCTTTACAACTTTGCTTTCCTCCCCTTTCTTTACGCCACTCTGAAATTGTCAGATTACTGGAATATACACTTTCCAGCATGTAATCAACTCACCCTACCTTAATCTGACGCGCTCGAGAATTTCTAATGATCATTTTTTTTTACTAATCTGATCCTTTATCCTTCACGGGCAGCCTTATATATGGGGCTCATATTTGGTGCTTGTACCCGGTACAAGGTATCCCCCTGTATATTAATCTGCCGTGCTTTAGTAAATCCCGAAATCCCCGCTTGGGCTACCCTATTATTAAGAACTGAAACACAGTATATCAAATCTCTCCTAGAAGCTCACCAACCATAAGAGAAACCAAAACAATACCAAGGCAATTTTCTTCTTTTTAAGAATTCATCACTAATCCCGAAGCTCATCTCTCCAACAAAAATTTTCTTTTAAATTCTTGATGTAAGCAAATACGAACCATTCTCTCTCGCATCAGAAATTTCATCCAACTGACAAGATTTGCTTTCTGATTTTCTTTAGTGTTCCTCGCTTCGCAAGATGACGTTACCCGAAACTTGATCTGAATCAGACTACTATATATGAAGATCCCATGCATAAATTAAAACTCTAGAATCAAGTAATTACGCACACAGGGTGTACAGCAGAAACTGCCGCGGCTTGAATAAATTTCAAGAAAAATATGGAACTATGACTGTTCTTTCAGATTCAATCCTGATTCCTAGACGTGATGAATAGAGATCATAATATTTTTTGTCGAAATACGTCTGATTTAGGATGAATTTGAGATTTACGCTGTCTGTACTGATTTTCGTAAAGTTTTTGATCAGGTTCATCATGATGTTTTGATTGTAAAGCTCAGTAAATATGGAATTTCAAAGAAATTTTTGGAACTAACGGAAAATTATTTGTTTGAATGTGGTTGACAATGTTTCGTGGTGTATTTCATCATTTCGGACTTCCATTGTCTAATATAATATAAATTGATTTGAAATTCCTGAAAAATATTAAGCAGATTACCCGAAAATAACAATTTTATTTGGACAAAAAAACTGAAATTACAAAGAAATTACAAAAAACTAAACAACAACCAAAAAATAATAAAAATTGAAATATTAATATAAGCTTAAAATTAAAAATTATTATTAACAAAAAATGAAAAAAAATAAGATTCGAAACCAAGTTATGTTACGACGTTTCGATTGTTAGTATCCACAATCGTCTTCGGGTGATAACTGGACTTATTCCTGAC
>WOGO01007384.1:0-11192 GCA_015342085.1 Leptinotarsa defecta | reverse complement strand
GTATGTCCATGCAACAATATTTTTTTACATATTTAAAAATCTATAGCCGCTTCCCCCACCGATGAAAAGGTATATATAATATTATAACATTTTTTTCTTCTTATCATCTAAGCTTTGCAACCTAATATGTCTCTTTGACGCTCGAGTAAATCCACATTTTGCATCGTGGAAAAATCACTTTCACAATGCCTTGTACACTGTTTGATTCACAGTAAGAGTTCACAGGAAGCTCTTCAATAGTTTGTTGAATGGAAAAATTATACAACATCTCAAAAAAATAAATCAAATACAATAATCCATTGTTCAATTAAATCAGTTGACCTAGCACAGCCTTAAAATTTAAATAAAATTAATATTATTATCATGATAGTATTATCAATTATCATCAAGTAACGGGTCATAAGAAGATGGAGTTATTTAAAATGAACCCCTTTAATGTAATTATACTTCAAAAAACAGTTCTTTCATTTGAAAATACTTCATATAATTCCCCAAAGAAGTATCACTTTTTTCTCCTTCGCTCTAAAGACATTCCGATACCAAGAATACAGGACAGTTATCTGAAAAATGTTAACGAGCACGAAACGCAGTAGCGCTGTCGCTGCCTTTTTACAGGAGTTCTTTTTTCTGCAGGGCAGTAGCACGAAGAAGATGCGTTTTCCGAATGCTCGGCAGTCAGTGGGTCAACGGCCCCCCGAGATCTTTTCCCGGTCCAAGTTGGCGCACCGATTGTAACACATCTTTGAATCCAGTTACCAACCTCGAGGCGACAGACGAGCAATGAGCCATGTGGGAGGCACGGGCGTAGCAGAAGGAAGGAAAAGGGGGTACAGAAAACATATCCGGATGAGCGAGAAAGAGAGAAATTTTTGGAAATGGCAAATAATTATAGACGTTGTATTGCAAGTTCAGATACTCACAGAAGTTATATATATTTTGATCATATGTATTCAATATTCTATAGATTTTTTTTAATGGCCGACAAAACAATTGCCCAAGTTATCGTTTTTCAATTTGACAATCAACTGACTTTTTACCACAATTCAAGTACAAACGGATAAAATTAAGTCAACAAAACCAAAAGTAAAATTTTTATCCGAAAGGCTAGAATTTTTAAAACAGTCCAGAATATTCGAGAGCATTTCCAACATTCCAAAACATCCTGGTACATTCAGGAATGTTCGGACATTGCCTGGCTCTTTCGGGAACACAATGGAACATCTCAGATCATCGTGAAACGATCAAGGGAGTTATATGTGCTAGGCATCGCATGTTAAAAGGCTAGACTTCGTTAATCCTTAGCTCGCACAATTTTCGACTCTTTAGGGTTGCAGCGCTTTGCTCTACAGCAGTTTATGATTAGCAGCGATCCACGCGTTTATATGTATATTCAGTATCAGAATTGCACCCGTGTAGAACCGGGGCGGGTCGCTAGTATACATATATAAAGGTTTGTCTCAATAGAAGTATTATCCGCGTGATTTTCCATGAATATATCAGCTGTATTTTGACACATTTATCATTTGTGTGTTTCAAAATGTCCACATAAAATAAGACAATAATTTGCATAACATCAACGTCCGCCCCTGAACACATATCGTGCATCATTTGTTTCTTTTGCGGTCTTTCTGGTAGAGTAATCAAGCACAGGGCGAGGCTTGCAGAATCGATTCATGACTATCATCGCGACCCAAAAAAGTCGATTCATCAGACACGGTTGTAAACACGAAGAATAAAAACGCGTTAAAAGTTGGGACAATTTAAAGCAATTGCTCCAGTCTGTACGATGTCGAACGATGCAATTTGAAGCAATCAATTCATTCTAAAGCGTGGCATACGTCTGGCTATTCGTAATAATAATATAATAATAATGAATCGATTTTATTCCAAAGGAAGGGAGGAGTGTAGCAAAGCTGTATTTTAACTCAGCGCTTAACGAGTTCGAAATTTACTATTTGGCTTACAGGGGATTTGGAGAAGAAAAGGATTCAAATGTCATGAATAATGAAGCAATAGCAGTTCCGCGACAATCCGGCCTAGGCCTAAAAATAAAAAACATCTATCATTTTCAAAAAGTAACACTCTATAGTGATATTTTTACAGTACAGTTTAAACCGGAAGACATGTTTCGCTATGCAATAGCTTCCTCAAGGATTTACATACTACTGGATGTAAACTGGACAGTTTAGAAAACCGCAACACGTGTTACATCACATAATAGCTTTCTCGAGCGTTAATAGACTGTAGTAGTATATATTGTATAGCGAAACACGTGTTGCGGTTTTGTAAACTGTACTAGCATATAAACGCCCGAGGAAGCTATCGTATAGCAAAACACGTGTTGCGGTTTTGTAAACTGTAGTAGCATATAAACGCCCCAGGAAGCTATCGTATACCGAAACACGTGTTGCTATTTTGTTGCGGTTTTGTAAACTGGCCAGTTCACATACATAGCAGTATGTTAATGCTTGACAAGCTATTGTAAAGCAAAACACGCGTTTCTATTTTTGTGAACTGTAGTATATAAACGCTTGAAGAAGCGGAAAACGTGTTGATGTTTGGTGAACTGTAGAATGTAAACGCTTGAGGAAGCTTTTGTATAGCGAAATACGTGTTGCGGTTCTGTTAACTATAGTAGTATGTAAACGCTCGAGGAAGTTATCGTATAAACAATAATGTGTATACACTCGAGGAAGCTATTGCATAAAAAAATACGTGTTGATGTTTTGTGAACTGTAGTATGTAACCGCTTGAGGAAGCTATTGCATAGCGAAACAAGTGTTGCGGTTTTGTGAAGTGTCACATAATAGCTTCCTCAAGCGTTAATAGACTGTAGTGGAATGTATTGTATAGCGAAACACGTGTTGCTATTTTGTTGAACTATAATAGTATATAAACGCTTGACGAAGCTATTATGTAGCGTAATACATATTTCGATTTTGTAAAGTGACCAGTTTACATACATAGCAGTATGTTAATGCTTGAGAAGCTGTTGTATAGCAAAGCACGTGTTGCTATTTTTGTAAACTGTATTATATCAACGCTTGAAGAAGCGTAACACGTGTTGCGGTTTTGTAAACTGTAGGAGTATGTAAACGCTCGAGAAAGTTATCGTATAGCGCAACACGTGTTGCTATTTTGTAAACAGCAGTATGTAAACACTCGAGAAAGCTATTGCAGGAGGAAACTATTGTATAACGAAACACGTGTTGATGTTTTGTGAACTTTAGTATATAAATGCTTGAGGAAGCTATTGCATAGCGAAACAAGTGTTGCGGTTTTGTGAAGTGTCCAGTGAAATATCACAATAAGGTGTTACTTTAATACATATATATCAACTTTGTGACGTGGTCAAATAAAGGAGCCGCAGCAGGTTTTTCATAACAGAAGCAGTAATTCTTATCGCACAACTGAAATAACACAATCATGTTTCATTATACTCGCTACGAAATCCGTGTTATATATTGAAGTGCATGTTTGTCTAAGGATAACATAAAATATTTGGATACTGGTAATAATCATTGCAAACAATAGTCGGGAGTTGTTTTTATTTATCAAAGCAGCAGAGAGAGTGAAACAGTTTCCTAACTGAAGCACTGATAAGCTGTGATTCAAAAAATTGTAGATGATTGAATGGTAGCCAAGCGGTTCGACGTGGGTGCTTTGTTCACTCACTTGAATTGACTGCCGTGTTGGTCGGTGGTTCAAGCCCTAGTCTGAACGATTGATTTTCACTTGCCATCCAACCCGTGTTAGTAATCACACGTTAAAAGGTAAGACCTTGTTAAAAAACAAACAGATCATATTGTTTCAGTAAAATATCTGCCTTTTCATGAACTTCCAACTGAACATGTTAGTTATGGCATGATAGCCATTTTTTTTTAATTAACTGACAATGTTCCCAAATATGGCTAGTCATAGTGATATTATACAGTTCTTTAGGAAAACTCTTCTCGTTTTTCTAGATCAGTAACTAATGTAAGCATAATAGATACCGATGCTGGTAATATTTTGAAGTTGTTGCAGAGCATATATTGTGCTGGATTACCTTTTCCTCAACTGATATACATATATTCCGTTGTTACGGAAAAATACTCAAAATAGAAGTGCCTTATTTTACTTATTTTGAAATTGTTAGCTGAAATCAACTGTTAAACTCATAGTAAACATAAATGATAAAAAGTATGGGTCCAAAAATAGATCCTTGAGGGACTCTATGTAAATGACATTATTGGTACAAGCAGTAGGGAAGTTAAAAAGGCAATTTAGTTTAGCCGTCTACTGAAAGATACAGGGATTTATAATAGGATTTAGTATATAATTATATATTAACGGAAAAACAGATTTTAAACAGATTTTTGTAAACAGATATCATTATATCAATTATTTTTGGGAATGAAAAGAAGGTTCTGGGTTTCAATTTTTATACAAAAGAATATTGGAATTTTCCAAAAAAAAAAGAAAGCAATTAATTTCGAAATAAACTCTTACAAAGATGTGTGAATATGAAAATAAGTAATTTACAGACACAAACTGGAAGAAAAACACCTTTCGAAACAACTAGTATCATAAAAACATTGAATTACACGAAAGAAAAAATATTTTCGCAACGACTACTTTCATATGAACATTGAAATATAAAGGCACACTTTTTCCTTTCTTTCCCAGAAAATATTTTTTGATGAGCATTTTCAGGAAAATAACGTTCTAAATTAACAGAAGTAATTATTAGTACGCCTATTCCTACTGAGATGCATGATTTGACCAGGTGGTACCATTCCAACCCTTTATTTATTAAGGGCAACATTAGCCATTAGCCCCAATTAATTTACATCAAAAAGTCGTTCAACAGTAAAACGTTGATAGTAGTGAAGTTGTGTTTAGTAAATGCTGATTTGTAATTCTCATCGCAAAATGTGTACAAAATGCTACTTCTGTTGTAAAAAGATTCTGTTTTCAGGCAAAAAATTGGCTCGCAAATTTGAACGATGTGCATACAGTTGAATCTGTTGGGCTGTTGAGTGATTACTTTGAGTGTATAAAAATGTAAAAATGGTTTACATTCTTCAAGACAGAATTGAAATGATTGTAATTTATAGAGAAGTTGGAAAGTGCGCACGATGGGCGGTATGTCTTTTCAACGAAAGACATCCAAATTGTGAAGTAAGTCACTGGTATGTGCTTGATCATGTGAATAAGTTTTACGAAACTGGTTCAGGGACAAATAAAAAAAAAAAGATGACCCCAGAGTACCGAATGAAGCAGCTCAAATTGAAGTTTTGGGAACATTTGCTGCAGAGCTCCTTACGATCAGTATTAGAATAGATGGGAATGTCACGCGAGACTGTAAAAGCATTGAAAATGCATAAATTTCATCATTATTTAATTCAGATTTTTCAGGAGCTCCACGAGGATGATTATGATAGAAGAATAGAGGCCTGTAAAATCATGTCTTCTCGGGTCAATGTCATACCTAATCTAAGTGTTCCCCTTGGCTATAAAATTGACCTGTTTTTTTCGATTCCTAATATTATTTACTGGAAGGAAGATATTAAGGAAGTGAAGTTTTCAAATTGACACCCTGTATATTAAATTCGAAGTGAAAAATATGAAAAATTGCAAATCACAAAAATATTCATCATCAGTTTGTGAAATATATTCTTCCAACGTTCATTATTACATAAAACGTAGCATTTGTAAATTATGCACGCGTATGTATTTCGAGGTTTCGGAAATTTGAGAATTTACTCTACCGTAATCTTGAACACAACACAAAGTCATTATCACTAATCTTTAATAGAAAGACGAATTACCAAATCGTAATTTCATTCTAATGCAACATGATGATTTCTCAAAATCATTCTTGTTCAAAATAAGACCCACCATGAAATCCAATCTCTCGGAAATCGCTTGGCTGACTTCTATAGTGGTTACTTAATTTCATGACAAATTACGTAAACATTAAAACCCCAAAGCCACAACGGTTTCGTAAAAAAAATCCATGGCGTGGGATTCGAGATCATCCGAAATTTGAATAATAATGTTTCGTACTCACAAAACATGCAGCCGTGGTAATAACTAAACAAACATATTTTTTACCTCCACAGAGGTCAAAAGCCACCGTTTTTACATCAATCTGCCTGATCATAATACCACTAACCATTGTGCATCGTGTACTTAACAAATTTTTTTAAACCTAAACTGGTTTGAAGTAGGTGGAAACCTGTTCAAGTTGTAGACCATATTGGTGGGGTGATGCCTCACTTGTCTGAAAATAGCAATATCATCAAATATTCTTTTGACATTACTTGATTTGTTCCACATTATGTTTCAAACTGCTGCCTCAAATGATTCTTTAATTACTTTATTTAGGTAATTTTCAAAAAATTTACACTTTCAACAAAATCGAACTTGACATTATTTCACTTTAAATACACAAACACGTCAACTAAAACTTCAATCATTATTTGAATGTCTATCGCCTTACTAGATCACTTCGCGTACCGCACTGTAACGTCCACTTGACTGTCTCTATATCCTCGTGACTAGTCTTTGAATATCGTAATCGAATGTTGTAGAAATTTCGCCAAAGTTCCGCCGAAATCGGCAGCATTATTCTCGCTGCTTCTGGGTAGCGGAGAATCATCGTATACACTCACGCGCTCTTAGCCACGTCATGCCTGGTTTATGGCTACCAGCGGCGGCCGGCGTTATTTTCTTCTGGGCATGATTTACAACAGACGTTTTCTCAAATTCTATGAATTTGAGAAAATTATTCATATTCATCCGATTTGTATCTATAAATTTTTACTCAATAGGTATACTTTTTCGTTTCTTCAGTTCGCAAATGAGTCTAATAGTCTAATGCAACAATTTTACACTGTTCGTGTACGGTTGATACGACATCAAATTCATGAAAATGTGAAAGAACAAGAAAATAACAAATATTTTTTCAGTAACGGAATCTAAAAATATTCTTTGTGGATAAATAAACATTAAGAAATGAGATTTTTTCAATATTCTGCTTAAAATTCTTCTTCTTAAGGAATTTTTTTTTCAATTTTCTGCTTACAAATTCTTCAAATCAAAATTTTGTTTTTATAATCAGACCCATTCGGATTTCGAAAATTTCTCATTGGATTATTCCAATTGTATATCATTAAGTGATTGTTTTCTCAAGTATTCATGTTTCTCATAGAAAACCATAAAGCTGGACTTTTTTGAGGTTGACTCAGGAAATCTCGTTTTGTTATATCGAGTAATGTAATCGAATTCGTGCATTTTATTGATTCTGAAGTAAGTATATTTGAAAATAAACAAAAAATATTACTGTAACTTCTGCATAAAAATAAATAATGTTTGCTTTATTGCGAAAAAACTAGAAAAATCAGAACTGTGGATATTACAATGAAGTTACGAGAATACCTAGTTTCCTAAGTACTCCTTAAAATGAAAGGTGTTTAGTTTACAATTTCACAATTACAACAAATTATCTCATTAATGAGATAAGAGGAGAAAATATAATAAAAGCGGGTTTATGCAACAAATACACTTCCAAAAACTAAGAACTGAGAGTTCGGCCATAAATCAACGAGACTATTATTGAAAACTTAACCGAGAACTAATTAATGAAAGCTAGGTCAAAACTAGAATTAACATGCACCAAATTGAAATATTTACCTAGAGCTATCATTGATCTGAGAAATTTCAAAACGTTTATATATTGTGTCACTAAATATTCTGGCAATATCTTGAAAAATTATTAATAATGGGGTTTGAAGGTGTTCATATGGAACTGTTTTCAGTACCGACTTAGTAGGTATAGCAAAATAAACGAGACACTCTTATTAAGTACACTTTCAGTTACTAGTTATTGCGTTTAGTCCTTAGGTATTGTTACATAAACCCGCTATAATACGACCAGTTTCACCAAATGCTAACTTTGAAGAAACATAACATTAAGAAAACAGCAAACCATCACATGGGGATTTCCAAAACGATACTGACTGCAATAACTTCATTCTCTTTCATAGCCATGAACAAAGTGTCAATTTACATTTTTATCTATCCTTTACCTCAAAACTGGTTGTATTTCATTGAGAAATCCATGTAAATAGGATAGTAGATTGTGCCCCAATCAAAAGTATTACTGAGTAACTTAATATGACGAGGTGGCCGAGTGGTTAAGGCGTTGGACTGCTAATCCAATGGGCTCTGCCCGCGTGGGTTCGAATCCCATCCTCGTCGAATTCATTTTTTAATTTTTTTTGCTTTTAAAAAACTTAATGGCGTCATTCCACGACCATATTATTTATCGAACAAAAATCTATTTTTGTGGAGGAAATCAGGCTTTCTTTCATTTAACTTGTACCAGAATTGAAAAAGAAAATGTTTTGAGACAGTTTAATATTTTGGAAAAAAGGGTAACTAAGTGAGTAGAAGATCACATGATTCAAAGAGTTGTATATATCACTAATTAAGTAGAATTCAATCAATATGAATACACCTAAGGAAAGTATTGTAACATCGAGACACTTGTTGCGGTTTTGTAAACTGCTTAGTAAAAATTTGACAAAAAAGTGTTACTTTAATTATTTCACTTTTATTATGAAGAGGTCCGTCATTTTCGTACAAATCCCAGTACTCTATTTTCTCATCATATGTGTCTATTGGCTCAATTCAATTCTGATTAGAATCTGAAGTGTAAAGTGTTGAATACAAGATATCTGCTTTAAAAAAATATGTTTTTCCGTTAACCGTTAACATCTACTTATTTCGAAATCCTATCTATTCGGTTAAAAATTATGCATAGTACTATAACGAAGGTTATCCACAGTCATAGGGTGCTTCTCTACAACAAAAAAAAAAGAAAAAATCAGAAATACTATTATGTAACCTAATTATATTCAATTAACTGAGTTCCATCCAATTCGTAATGTCTTAGTCCTAACGCAGATACCATTTTCAAAAATGTTCAATGGTACCTACATAATAAATATTTTGAAGTAACTTCATGGTTTTGAAACTACTTTTGAAATGACGGAATATCAACTACTATTTTTTTTAGTTCAGAATTTAAAGTGTTCTTACTAGCAAAATGTTAATAATTGGGTATTATAGCTGCATACGTAGGTATTACGATTTTGACAATTGCCAAAATTGCATCTCAATGATGATAGACTCAAAATGCAAAATGATGTGAAAAAATAAAATTTTCTTATTTCTTTACCCTACCTAGCATACAATTGTTCAAAGTATATCCTTCGTTAACATAATAATTACTTGAAGTAGATCAAAATGAACAAGATATTTCATTAAACTTCATAGAAAAAAAATTCGTATGTCACTGTATGTGTCGATAAACCTGTATAAATAAACATTGTGCCAGTTATTTCATTCCAAAAATAAAATATGTGGTCATTTTTTCACTATTATTGTTTTGTTTTTGATAATTCCAATTATCCAATTACGTCGCCTTTGGTAGTGGACTACCCTGTATAAGTAATAAATATCAAGGGTTATTAAATGCCTATGTAATGTTCAGAGTTAAATCGAAAAAAAAAATGTTGATGTAATTATTACGTTTTCAAAAAAAAGATACAAAAAGTAATGGGGGTACATTTGAACTTCAACACCCAGTATCTCGAAAACTAATATGACTGAGTTGAGCCCATGAACACTTCTATATCCCATCTTTTGTACATTTATTTTCAATGTACCTACCGACCTACATTTTTCTTTGTTATAATTCATTGCTGTTGAAACAATTGTTAGTTGGTTAATTTCTCTTCTACAAACATTGCAAATTTCTTGGAAAATTTGGTTACTCTTACTTATACTACCTACTATTAATGAATACATCGTTCAAATTGAATTCATCACTCATCTAATTGTGGAAGTTGAGTATTTCAATGGAAAAGTTTCTATAGTAAATTTCATCCCATAACACGTATGTCAGGATGGCCGAGCGGTCTAAGGCGCCAGACTCAAGGATATCCTTGCCTACGAGAGTAGGTTCAGAGCGTTCTGGTCCACTTTGTGGGCGTGGGTTCGAATCCCACTTCTGACATAATTTTTATTTTTTTTTTAATCATGTATTCAAATTTTTGTGAGCATATTTGTGTTGATTCAGATAAGAACTATATCTATTAATACATTTTTTAAATTTCTCAATATCTTACTGTAGTTGGAACCTCTGGTGTAGAATGAACCCAACACAAACATTGTTCCCATACTATCCATGACAATAATTATTCAATTTTCACACTATAATTTTCATTTAGGATGCGTTTCGCTACACAGTAGCTTCATCAGATGGACTGATACATCACACTATTCTACAATGTCTTTTATATGAGAGTAGGTAATTACAAAACTTGATAAAATGAATGATTATTTCTGGTAAAACAGGTAAAACACCAAACCGTTATTGTAACACCTCGACACGTGTTTCGATCACCAAGTGATCATCTTCAAGAGGAAGGTTAAACTGTTTAAACTGTTAAAAACTGTTTAAATTAAACATCACTTGGTGGTCATCTTCAAGATTAAAATGTTCAATTTAAACAGTTTTAAACAGTTTAGTCTTCCTCTTGAAGATGATCACCAAGTGATGTTTAATTTAAACAGTTTAAACTACAGGTACCTACCTAGATTGTGAAAAAATATCACAATACAATATTACTTCTAGGAAAAGGTTATTCATGAATACGTTGATTATTGGCATCTCATGCTCCAGCTTAATTAAAATGATTAATTCTGACAAAGCAGATAGATTTTGAAAAAAATACTTCTATGAAAACAGGTGATATTATATTGTGATGGGTTTTACTAAATCTACATGTTTTGTCATAATTAATCATGCTAATAATTAACATTTTAACTTATTCGGTTGTTTAAAAAGTTTTGTCCGTTTTAACGCTATGTGTTTTTGTAGCTCCATATCTCAATAAATATTTATTCTACTGTTTCAACTTGTGATGCACTATTTGAAACCTTTGGTGTAGTAATGAATATTACTGAAGCTTTTTCCTAACACCAAACCGTTATTGTAACACCTCGACACGTGTTTCGATCACCAAGTGATCATCTTCTGTTTAAATTAAACATCACTTGGTGATCGAAACACGTGTCGAAGTGTTAAAATAACGGTTTGGTGTTGGGAAAAACTCCAGTAATATTTGTCAAGGTAT
>WOGO01007383.1:0-11193 GCA_015342085.1 Leptinotarsa defecta | reverse complement strand
TGATTTAAATTCCATCATCGACTTTTCATCAAAAATTCTCTTGGTTATATTTTCCGTTATCTCGCATTCGGTATGGTCAATATCAGGATTTTTGAGTTATTGTGCGTTGAGTAATATTAGCGTTACATCCTCATCAATGTAGTATGCCCATGTAGGTATGTAGGTGTATATACTCTATTATTGTCAATATAAATGATCTTCTAACCTGTAAACTAGTACTTTAGGTGTAATTATTTTGTAGTAAGTGTGTGGTTTAACACCTCACCAGACACGTCCAATCCATTGTATAATAAGAAACGGATTTCATAAAATTTCATTTGATTTGATAACAAACAAACAAAACAAACAAAAAAGTTTGTGATGCCTCCAACACATAATTTGTGTCTTTATTATTGAAAAGTACTAAACACTGTACTATTTTAGGTGAATTTTATCCGACCTGGATAACTTTTCCCGTTCGAAAGTTAGGAAAGGGTTTTTTTTTCACGTCCGTACTCTGATGGATTTTCCTAATACAAAGAGCCTTAAAAAGTTCCTTTTTTCCCAAAAAGCCTTCCGTCAACAGGAGTTGTTGTTTATCAATAGCATAATAACGGCGTGTTTAATTAGACCAATTTTATCAGAATTTTTTCAAAACGTAAACGTAAATGAAATTACTCGATGAACAGGCTGCAAAAGACATTCCTAATAGAAATTTGAAAGTTATAATTTTCTCTTTAGATGAGAACAAACTCGTGTTCCTGACTAATTAATTCTCGAACTCGGGGAAAGTGACTCGATTGATTGAATATTTTTATTTGAGATGCGACGTTATCTCGTTAAAAAATCGTGAGGGAAATTTCAATATCTGAGCAAAAACATTGGTATTTTCGGACAGAATTTTAAGGAAAGATAAATTTTATGTCACTCTTATAGGTACTTTTTATACTGTATTTCTCAAGATAGCTTTTTTGGACATCCACACTCGTTTATTTTTACATCTCTTGGCTTCAATTATTTGAAATTTTTAACCAATCGAAGCATACAAGATTCCATTCACGAATTTGTTAATTTTTCATTACCTGATAGGCTAGCACGGTGTAGTGTATCTCAGATCTCGTGTAGAGTATTGAACTTTTGAAACATGCACGCTAGACGGAATTTGCAAAACAATCTTTACAAACATTCACCAACTCCATAGTTACTCCTACCAACCATAAGAAACTTTTTTTGACCCCACTTAAGCACCTTATGCTCAATATTAAAAATAATGAGTCAGCACTGGAATTGCAAAAATTCACAGTTATACTTATACTATATGTATATACAGGCCCACTATTGCTATCTTGGAAACAAGGTCTACCGTACAAAGTCTACAGTAAGATCTACACGGTCTTACCGTAGACAAAAGTATTTCTATTTTTGTGAAACGAGAATTATAATTATCATCCTTGTTTTTTGTATCAAGATGGAGTAGTAGAAAGCCAAAAACTTTCTTTCCCGAAAGAGAATTATAACTTTTCAGACAGGTTATTTTTGAAATACTTACCAAAAACTACACTTATCAATTTTTTTGTTATCCATTTCTAATTATGAAATAATTAGTCAGAAGAACTTTCAATACTGTTTCATATTTGTTTGAAGGTGGTTGACAATGTTTCATGTGGTGAATTTCATTAGTTCGGACTTCCATTGTTTAGGAGAAAATTCAAAGAAGCCGCATATAAAGTGCTTTTCTTTAATGCTCCCCCTTCTATTTTTTGTACGGGTCAACTCAAAAAATTGAAATTTGGGATAATGAAATTAATACATGAATGCTTCATTTTGAAGTGAAATTGACAGATGAAACTTTCAAGATGACGACTGGGCGCCATCTAGGAAAAAAATTAAAAAGAAAGAGGGGGCCTCGTGGCACATCTTTTTGGAGCTCCTGACAAATGCTTCACAACCCTAGAATATAATGTCAATACCTTCTACTACTACAAAATGGCAGAACTTTTGATAATTACCTGAATACATTGATTTTTAACAACATAATATGAGGTAAAAAGCCCGAGGTCAGTTCAGAAGATGCTCGAAATGGTTGCCTTGAACTTTTTGACATATGAAAAGCCTATCCGATATTTCATGCCGAACATTTTCGAACAAAGTAACGTCAATATCTCTACAAATATTAATTATTCTCTGCCGTATATTCAATATAGAAGCAGTTTCAGTTTCGTACACCTTTTGTTTCAAAAAGCCCCATAAAAAAAGTCCAAAGGTGTCAAATCTGACGAGCGGGCTGGCCATTCTACAGGACCTCGACGGCCAATCCAACGACTAGAAAAAGTAGTATTCAAATAGTTTCTTACTTGTCTAAAGTAATGTGGTGATGCTCCATCTTGTTGGAATACAATATCCATATCGAATTCATTAGGAGTCGCTTCGATGATTTCAGTGATGAGAGGGTCAACAGTAGTTTTCAGCATATTCAAATACAGTTCCCCTGTTGAATTTTAATCAATAAATAGAGAGCCTACAATATGTTTCCCCAATATTCCTGTCCAAAGGTTAATTTTTTCTGGATATTGGGTATGTGTTTCCCGAAAAACGTGAGGGTTGGTGTCACTCCAATAACGGCAATTTTGTCTGTGAACATTGCCGTTTAATAAAATGTACATTCGTCACAAAAACAAATATCGTGGAGATAGGTAGGATGCCTTGCAATACTTTCTGTCATGATTTCGCAGAATTCTGTTCTACGATCAGGTTCATCTTCAGTTAATTGGTGTACCATTTTAATTTTGTATGGATGATATCTATTTCTTTTCAAAAGTCTCCACACAGTAGAAGGAGACACCTCACAAACATTCGCGACGAAATAAGTAGACTGTTCAGGATTTACTAACATCTTACCAATTATTTGCACTTGCTGTTCTTCCGGAATGGACGGATGACCTGGGGGCTTTTTGTTATGTACACTACTGGTAGTTGTGAATTTGGATACAAGTTTCCTCAAATATTTTTTACAGATAGGACGATTGGGAAAACGTTCATTGAAAATCTTTTCGGTCGCGTGAAAGTTACGTGTCGCACCGTAAATAAAAATGTCTTCAATTTTTTTCTTCCACAGGACAATAATTGACCATTTTAGAGATAGTTGACGTGGTACCTTTCTACTAGTGAAAACGAAAACTAAATGAGAATAATCTAAATGAACAATGATGTTCATTGTCGTACTGACATTTTTTGTCGTTTTTATGAACAAAAAAATAACTTAACAAACCTTATCGGGAATTGCCATATGGCAGATAAAAAGGAATATTTATAAAATATCGATATTAATGTGTTGCTATTTCATGAAATTATAAAATGTTTCGCCATTTTGTAGTAGGTGAATATATTGACTTTATATTCTAGGGTTGTGAAGTATTCGTCAGAAACTTCAAAATGATGTGTCATAAGACCCCCCTTTCCATTTAATTTTTTTTCCCAGATGGCGCCATCTTGAAAGTTTCATCTGTCAATTTCACTTCAAAATAAAGTATTCATGCATTAATATCATTATCCCAAATTTCAGTTTTTTGAGTTTACCTTTTCATAAAATAAAAGGGGGGGGACATTAAAGAAATGTACTGTATATTGTCCAACAACGTATTCAGCCAAGCTAGCGCAACATATGGAAACCCATTATCAAGCGGAAAACGGCCAACTCTCGCCAGACGGTCATCTCCCGCTAAACAGGTAATCGGAAAAAGGAAAGAAGGAAAAGTGAAAGCACTTGAATGACCTATAAATAGTCATATCTTGGAGGAATTAGTCCAGTCATCACCCGAAGACGATTGTGGATACCAACAATCGAATGTCATGAAGTAAATTCGAATGAAATCTCTTAATTCACATCATATTAGGCAAGGGATGTCCGAACTAATATGTTTCATATTTATTATCATCTGAAATGAATCCATTTGCAATGCGACATTTCGTTCATTAGATTTCATCAGCAACTTTTTTTAAAGACAATTCAGATTGGAAATTGTCAACTACTCGACTTATGAAAAATCCCCAAAATATGCTGCGGCAAACTTTTTTTACATGATGACTTGAAGAATCAGACAAACCTGTTCAGATTCAAAACAAAATTGAAATGTTATTTGTTATCTAGGGCATTTTAGAGTATTTTAGAATTCTTTTCGTACTGTCAATGAACACAGTACTGTGTTGGCTGTCCTTGTTCATCTTTCACTGCCTGAACTACTGCGCATGCTGTTTTTGGCGAGTACATTGGCTTAAGATGTAGGGGTTGAGCAAACCGGCCATCGCATGCCTGCTTCTACGTAGCCCCGCTGGATACGGGAATGACAGAATCACGTGTGGTTATGTTATTCCCTAACTTAATGACATCCCAACGATTGCTTAATCCTAAAGTGTGTGTATCCGTGCCGAGAGGATGAATGACACTGAGCCTATCAGCTGTCTCTACGGAACTTTTGAGATACCGGGCGCCCTCTCGTCCTAGCATCGCCTTGTCACGGTAATGCGGGGCTCTACCGTGATTGACCTTCTTTCCCTAGCTACTCGTGGGACTTTTATGGATAGAGTAAACTTAAAAATTCTTTCTAACGCTGAGTCTACAGAGGAGATGGATGTCGAGCTTACGACTACAACTGACATCCCTGTGAATTTAGATCAGGAGCGAGAGCTTCTCAACTCTCCAATTCCTGATCCAATAACTGAACCTTGAAACAAAAGTTTGGTGTTGCAGCCAGGAAAGGACTGGGTCGTCTCCTCAAGAGCGGAGTACCTCATGAAATCACCTTGCACCAAATTTATGAGCGGCGTACGCAGAATCTGTCTCAAGTGAAGGAACAAACCCCACATGAGGAGGTTAGCAAACGTTTGCGCTCAAGTGATGATTCACGAGTACCAGAAGCGAAAAAGCCCTGCAAAGTTGAATCTAAGGCATCGTCAGGTGTAGCTGACGTGCAAAAACCCTCATATGGAAAGTTTGTCGTTGGTATCAAGGTGGAAATCTTGCAACTTGACTATCCGACTATCCGACTTGACTATTCATTAATGATGAAACAGCAGAGCATATACTTTGTGCCTGCCCCGCTAGGAACCGAATTAGGTTTTTAAAGAGCCGTACTCTCACCATCTGACCTGAAAGACCCCTCACCATACAAACTAATCGGCTTCGTTGAGAAGCTGGGTTTATTTGGTCGAGTGTGAATAAGTGTGAGCCACAATAAACCCTGCGGGTCGCGGTAAAGGGTCGAATAGACCCATGCACTCTGGATCTAACCTAAGTCGACCTAACCTAATGTAGGTAATGAGTCACAATGTTTTCAATCAGATTGAAACACGAATGTTTCAAAATCGAATATTTAAGATATAAATAACAACATGATTGATAAAATTGTTTCATAAAATTTTATTAAAGTAGCCATTTTCTTCAGAAATCGTTTTTGAGATTTTCCCCCCCCCAATAAATGGAAACCATGAAAAACTCAGTAATCTTTCACAAAGTGTAACGTCAATTGAATACACTAGTCATGTTCATTCAAAATATACATAAATGGATGATCATCACGACCGTTGTCAGTATTTATGTTTCTGAGAGGTATAGTGAAAATATTTTGATTCCGAAACTGACTTTTTGAGATCCTTTCATTTTTGAAAGAAATCTCAACACATATCCCTCGTTGATCCAGCTCCATTGATCAATATGCGTGCAATTTCATAATATTGTTCTCAAGAAAACACTTCAGTATATAATAATTCATGATTAAATCTGCCGGTGTGAACAGGAATACCTGTTTCCTACATGGGAACTTCGAAACTACTAAACGCAGCTACCACCTCATGCAACCGAAGAAAAATTGCAAAGCATGTCCTAGTAGAAACAGATCACGTAAAAAAACGAAAAAACTGACATTTCGTCCAGTACTCAAAAAAGTCAGAAATGGGTTAGAATACAACTCCAATTGACATCTCACCAGCAGCATATCGGTTAACAAAGTTAACCAAGTGACAGTGCGGATCGATCAAAAAGACTCACAAGAGTACGAACCAACCAGGAGTGAGCATTCGCACACCCCGCCATCATCCCCACCACCATCTGAAATTATAAATACGAGTAAACATGTAGATCGCCAGCTAGTCGTTACTGATACTTCAAAATATAATATTTGTCCTCGCAGTCAACGCACATAACACTAGTGATGTCTACTGCAGTAGCAGACGAACATTCCACCAGTCCTGATCCAAGACATGTGCTGCATCAACTGATGTCTGTTGTCTTTCTTGTCCTTTCAGGTGATTTTAACAATTATCATTTCTCTAGGGCATCTATTTTCCACTGTCATCAGTATGCTTTCCTCATCGAATGAAACTTTGTTCAATAAATGACAGTCTTATATGAGAAACAAATTTCTGGCAAATAAACCACTGCATAAAAAACAATAACGAATCGATAATCAACTAACAAGCAACTTCCCGATCCTTCATGTCCATCTGACGAAATCATAATCATTTCATTAGAGTTCATATGAGCAGACTTCTAATGGATAATCTGGAGAATACAATCTAAGAGAATGTGAAAGTGGGGGCATTATGTGCAGGTTGAAATCTGATTATTTTCATGAGGAGCACGAATATTATGTTCATCGCTGATATCATCCAAATCTACCGCATAGAAAATATCTGATTTGTAACCTAGTTTCATTTGCAAAATATTTGAAAGTATGTATACTTCATGAGCGATCAAAAATCAACTGTAACATAATCAATCATCTCCTTTAAAACTACTACTCCAATCAGAATATGCCGTAGAGTATTGGGAGAAACGTAAGGAAAAGAAAGTTCCAAACGGTAATTACTTTATGTCCCATTTATATGGTGACTGAAGGTACAATGGTCAAAACAGATGAAGTTATAGGAAATGAAAGAATCGCTTATAAATAACGGGCTCATGAGCCAAGCTATACAGCGACAATCAATGCCATCCAATTTTCCACACAAATAACATGAAATCAGGCAATTTGTGTGGACAGATGAAGATTTGGAATTATATTCCACTGAATCTTTCATATAAAAATTGTATTCATGAAAATGTTTTCTTTTTCAATTTGCAGATATTGTCTACGTGGGAAATCTCAATACTCAACACTTTGAGACTACAAAATTAATGCTGGATCACGGCAAACACGTGCTTTGTGAGAAACCATTCACCATGAACGAAAAACAAACGAAAAAATTGTACAAAATATCCAAGGAGAAGAATTTATTCGTCATGGAGGCAGTATGGTCCAGATGCTTTCCTGCTTATTTGGAGGTGAGGAGAATGATAGATGCCGGTGAGATCGGGGATGTCATGTTCGCTTCCGTCAATTTCGGACATGCATTGCAGCATGTGAACAGATTAACGTAAGTAAGAATCATTATACTTTTTTATTTTACACGCCTTATATTAGCTTCACCTGTATGTATGTATGTTTGTTTGTTTGCTTGTAACTCTCAAGCTCGGGATCTGTATTATTGACATTATTGCTTGATCTATTCGCGGGCAGATGGCGCTGTACGTAATCTTCTTGATATATCGATATTATTGCTTGATATATTCACGGGCAGATGGCGCTGTACGTAATCTCCTTGATATGTCGACATAATTGCTTGATCTATTCGCGGGCAGATGGCGCTGTTCGTAATCTCCTTGATATATCGACATTATTGCTTGATCTATTCGTGGGCAGATGGCTTCCTCTTCGGAGTCGGAAAATATCGATGGTCATTTTTCTAAACAATGTACGGCTGATTGATCTCAAAGTTTAGTTAAAAAGACTAAAAAACACGCTTTGATAGCATACGAAACTAAAAAATGAAAATTAAATATAGTTTAAAAAAACACCTTTTTAAAGAACATAAACTAAAAAGTTGAAAATAATTGTTTTTTCAAATGAGCTTAAAACAATAACGAACGAACATACTCGTATTATTGTGAAAGAAGTGTGGGCACTTTGTGTCATATTTTTTGAATATCAAGCGCCCGCCGCTTTTTTCACAGTAATACTAGTATGTTCGTTCTTTATTGTTTTAAGCTCATTAAAAAAATTATTTTGAACTTTTTAGTTCCATGTTCTTTAAAATCGTATTTTTTAGTTTTTCAAACTATATTTATTGAGATTCACAAGCACTCTATTTTTTAGAGATGCGCTTCTTTTGAGATGCATGAGCATTGTAAGGGATTTCATTCTAAACCTATAGGTAGAATTGAAACCTCTGGCGTAAAATAAATCTATTGAAACACTTTTTCCAACGAAGAAAAAAATACTGTCTCTTCACATATGTTTCACTGACCACTGGTTTCTAAAACCTGAAAAGTATTTTCATCAGTATTTGTCGAGAAACAAATGACTGATTGTCGCAACTTACATGGTGTAAAAGAAATTAGACAACGTAATTTTCTGAAAATTATAACATGTTTTGTGTTATACTGTGTCATATGAAAATATTTTTCGGTAGGCAACAACAACACAATGTGAATATACCCTTTGAATTTCAACAAGATTCTTGTGGCTGGGATTTATTCAAATAAGCGAATGAACATTATTCACGTACTATCCTCAGTGACAGGTAGATTCAACCCATTCCGTGACGAAAAGTCGTAATTTTATGAACAAATTGAGTGTTTATTCTTATAATGTTATCCGTACTTGCTACTGAACAACCAATAACGCAAGTGCCTTACGGCGACACATCGGATGTCTAGCAGTGAGGATGACAGTGTTCCATGTAAGTGAGATTTCACTTCTTTCATTGATTATATGGTGTGGGAATCCTATGAATGATATCTGGTTCGATGCCGTACGAATGTCTGAAATACAAACGGAAAAGTGTTTTTCGTATAATTCAGCGTTCACATAAAAGTATTTGTTTGAAAAGTATTTTTCTTTTGAAGATTCCCACATCTTTTGTATCAAAATGGAGAAGTAGAAGGCCAAACATGTTTTGGCCTGAATATTTAATAAGTTAATTATTTTTTCCATAGAGCGTGAATGGGAAATATTGAGACCAATTGACGATAGAACAAAACTGATATGCTGTGTGCAGTTCCGTGAGGAAAAAATGTTTTTTCAAGGAATGAGATATCCGTCACAAATTAAATATAAATATTGGTTTTTTGAGAATTGCTCAGTTTTGTTACGTTAATGATTCTTTCAAAATATGATGAATGGATCAAATGTTTGGGAATATGGTGAGAAATATTTTAAAATCACAAAGTAATACAAACAATACAATAATTCTCAGAAAAAAATAGTTTTTTGAAAGAGTTGTGAGACAAATATTGATAACCGAAAATTTTCACATTTGTAATTCATAAATACTTTCATTGGAGAGGTTATAATAACTCTATATCTTGCTAGTAGCACCACTCGTTTTAAAAAATTATGGCCAAAAATTGATTTTCATCTATAAAATTTAGTCAATATATTTCTTATTGCAAAAAAAAGATCAACAGGAGTATATAATAATAAAATAGCAGAAATCTATAAATGGTCTTTTTCAATATTCATTTTATAATGTAGATACACTCCAGATCATTTCTCACGTATTTTGTTCACGAACGTTGAATCTACTACTCTTTTTGAGGAATTGGCTTTGTTTCGTTTTCTCTGACACCTTGTATATATTCGTAGACACATTGGATGAAGAGAACAAAAAATCATTGAAAAAATAGATAAAAAATAATTTTTTGTGGAAAAAAATGCAGGAAAGCCACATAACGATGACATTTCATTATAGACCGACGTTCGAATTTTTTCATCAGTAGTTAGACATATTTTTTTAAACATATTTTCGTGAATAGACAGATTTTGAATTGGATAAATAGGTTATTGATATAATTTCTTTATAAAAAATGATCTTCTGAAAAAATTTTTGACTATAATATCCCAAAAAGGCATTTCCATGCCTTAAATGAGCTGCAACCATTCAAACATTTTTGTTGTTGGTCAACTCAGTTCATCAGCAACGACAGACGACTTCCAATACATAACATCCAGAAGCTTTTTTTTGTCTGAGCACGGAAATAGTGGTCACATTTCAATTTGTGATCAATTTTGATTTCTGGAAACATTGAGTATCCTTTGTATTGAATTTTCACAATAATAATGATTCATATTCAACGAAAGTAATTTTTTGTAGAAGAAAAATCAGTTTTTTATCTACCTTAGAAATAGACCGTACTTAGCTACCCATCTTGAAGAAAACTTTGGATAGTGGCGAAATGACAACTGACTGATATCGGAGTTGTTTCAGTTGTCAATCAACAACATTAACATAATTTCATATTTCAAAACTTCTTTGACATCTGTCGAAGAAGTAAAGGAATAAATAATCAAAACGGAATAACTGCCAATATATTAGATTTTTTTGTCCATTTCTGAAGATGGGGGCAGATTTTGGCCTCCGAAACGTTAAGATAAGTATTGTATTATTTCTTAACAATTTTTTTGAAAAATTGTTGAATACGACAAGTTACTGATGAATAGAAGATTTTTATTTGATTTTTAAGCAGTAATTTATCGGGGTGAACTAAAAAGTTTGCCCTTCTACACTTATAGTATAAAGTTCTCCATTATAATTTTTATACTTTCCAGATTGTGGAAGGTAAAAAATACCCAAAAAAGGTCGAAAAAAACTGATTTTCCTCCACAAAAAATGACTTTTGTTGAATATTATATATGTGTTCCACTGGTTTTATTTTCACTTTGTTCTCAGTTCTCATCGACTTTCAGAATAACCTTCTGGCAGTATAACCGCCGTGTATCTAGGACATTACTTTATTTAAATAAGATGTCACTGAAGAACGTTGCGACCAAACCAAACCATAATATTTAGGGAATTTTAAGGCATTGTTTCAATAGTTTGAAGCGAAACCAAAATCCTCGTAACTTTTGAGTTAGATATAATTCGTATGATTCCCATGTGTCGATGGATCATTAAGCTAAGGTATTTAATTGAGGTACTTTCTGGAATCAATAAGTTTTTATTTATAATGAATGGACCTATGTTCGGTAGTTTATTGGTATAAGAGGTAAATGATAGATATTTTGTTTTTTCTACGTTTAAGATCAATTTGTTATATTGAAACCATTTCATGATGTTTTTGAAATCTCTTTCTGATTTCATCTTGAGGTCTTGCCATGTCTCCGCATTATAAAAGATTTC
>WOGO01007382.1:0-11195 GCA_015342085.1 Leptinotarsa defecta | reverse complement strand
GTCTCCACCGTCGTTTGGCAGAAACAGGGCAGCTGATATTATTGGAAGACCACAAGCAGTCCGAACCCCAGAATTGGAAGAAGCTGTTTTGCCACGAGACTTTCCCCAACACATTACAATGTGTCAATGGTTTTTGAGAAAATTGGCTGGAAATCCTCAATATTTAAGATATGCACTCTTCATGGACGAGGCAAACTTCTCTCGAAATGCTATCACAAACTTCCATAACAACCATGTTTGGGCTCTCGAAAATCCACACGCAGTTAGTGAAAGGCATTATCAGTATCAATTTTCAGTAAATGTATGGGCGGCAATAATTGATAATTACTTGATAGGTCCTTTCTTTCTTCCACTCCGACTGAATGGCGCAACTTACAGACACTTTTTAGAAAATGAATTGCCGGGACTACTTCAGAATGTACCATTAGAAATTCGTACCCGCATCTAGTTTATGCATGATGGGGCTCCGGCCCATTTTAGCGTTGTAGCTAGGGAATTCCTTAATACAGTCTAACCAAATCAATGGGTCATCCACAAGATTGAAACAAAAAAAAATAGAATTTCATGAAAAAATTGGGATTAGTGTACTACTACGTCAATTATTAGAATCACGCCGCAATGGATATTTTGAAAAGCATTCAATTCTGAAGGATTTCTACCATCGACCAAGATTATACCATAAAATGCCTCTGAGCTGTAGAATATTGAAGAAAAAAGTTAACGTGCATTTTAAACGGGAAATCATAATATTAATATTAAGGGATCACATTGTCGGTGAATGTTTTTTTAGGTATTTCTCAAAAAACTTCGAGGTGGGAGTGAAAAAAATAAAATAGTTGCAGAAAAAAAAGTAAACAGATGTCTCAAAATATGTCTATGATTTTCTGTAGTCATAATTCGACCACTTTGAGAAAAGCGACCAAACTTTTCGATTCAATAATATAAAGCAAATCATTTACTGAAAGTGGAATTTAAAACCGTATGACCAATACACAATAACACTTTGCCGGAGAGCCGTGAGAACTACTTAGACCTTTCGTGACTTCTCCCATAACATTTTTGAAGGCAGAGCTCTCAGTGGATGTGAATGTAAATATACACTTGAAAGCGCATCTTTCATTCCAAGCCCCAACCAATTACTGTACACTCAAGAAACCTGTTGTAATATTAACCTTTCGACCGTTATTAATTTTCAAGCCGAAGGTTGTACCATACCATCTTTACTTTCATATCTAATAGCATCGAAACAGAATGAACTATGAAATGAATCATAAATTCAATGTAATTTTTTCGATTGAAAGAATAAAAATATCGGTGAAAAACAATGTATTTACGAACCCACTAAGTTTTATAATATTTCATTTGAGCAAATTTTGAAACAAAGTTTCAACTACAACTCTAGTGTTATGATTGACTCGCAGCTTTTTTGTAGGTTTTTTGTTATAGCGAAACATGTTGCGATATTTTTTAAAATGAAGTTTGGGAAGATCAAACCGTTCCCGTTGTAGTCTATGAAACTGTAGTTTCAATTGAAAACTCGTTTATACAGGGTGAGTCAACAATATTCTCTCGGTCCATTGCTATCAGGGAAAACAACGTTCCGAATTGCCCAATTTTTTCTCTCAGATATATCGATAGATACTATCTTTGAAAATTATTTTCTTGCACACTGGGTGTTTCAGCCGAGCGTAGCCACCCAAAGTTATATTTTTTTGAATAGAACAACCAGTATATGAATACATCTTTCGCTTCCATATTTTTTTAGCTGTCTAAGGAATTTTTGTTTTCGAATTTCCATTGTGGTATTGCCAAGTTATTCCAGAAAAACCTATTTTGCAGACAATATTTTTTTAATTCACCACCAGCATGTCTATAGCAATTAAGTGGATTTTTCTTAGGAATAGTTAGTCTACATCACTATGATAATTTCGGGAATCTCAACTTTCGGAAACAACATATAGGGTGCTCGATAAAACCGGTCAAGTTTAATTCATTTCCAAACAGACATAATTCAACTTTCTCAAATGGAACAACCTGTATTTATTAATTTGTATGAAATTTGAATTTCACTACATTTTTCTCCGAGGTATACTATACGAAAAACTGATATTTTACAAATTATATTAAATGCTGTAACCTGAAAAAATTTATTTATTTACATTCACTTACTCAATTATTTTTCAATACGAACAATAACGCCTAAATTTTTATTGAATCGAGGAATCCCAAAGATGTTCAAACTGGCGACCATTTTCTGCAACACATAATGTCAGTCTTTTTCAAAACGAATTCTCTACACATTCCAGCATATCCTCTGGGATTTTCCTGAAAGCTCTAGTGATTCTTCGTTTCATGTCTTCTATAGATGTTGGAGGAGTTTGGTAGACAATCCATTTGATATACCCCCATAAAAATTAATTTCGGTCAGGTCAGGTGATTTGGTGGCAACGCCACAGGCCCCCCTACTTATCCATTTTTGATTGAAATGATCGTTGAGGTATTCCCATACCTCGGCTTTGAAATGTTGTGATGCACCGTCTTGTTGTAGCCACATTCTAAGTCTTGTTCCAATAAGTTTTTCATGCCGAAGAAATCTTACATATTTCATTCCAGTGAGATGCCCATCCAAAAAATACGGATCTATAACTCTTTTTCCGAGAATTCCACTCCAAACATTCAGTCACCAACGCTGTTGATGGTTCAGGCAACGAACTAAATGGGGGTTTTCCGTTGCATAATAATGCATGTTATGCCAATTCACAATTCCATTTTTATGAAAAGTCGCTTCATCAGAAAATAACACGATATTGAAAAAATAATTTTCCTGATTGATCTTTTCTAAAGCCCATCGGCAAAATTGAACCATGTTTTTCAAAATATCTTCCTCTTAACTTTTGCATCAATTGCATGTAGTGAGGATGAAATTTTACCACTTTTATTTGTAACTAACGTTACTGCAGTTTCGTCCTATACGAACATTTTCAAACTCATACAATAAACTAAAGAGTTTATTGTATACGTTCGAAAATGTTACTTACAAATGAAAGTGTTGAAAATTATAGAAAGTTTCATTTTTCTTTTCTTGATTAGGATGATATTTGCTTGCTCGTATCATTCGAGACACGCTGGTTTGAGAAAATTTTTAATTCCCTGCTCAGGTCTCGAGTACTCACATGGGGATCTTCAACAAGGTGAAGAGTTATTCGAAATGTGTTCTCTTCATTTGTTGCAGGACAGTCACGTTCGAACTTCTCGTGATTGACATTACCAGTTCATTCAAATCTTGTATTTAGAGCCTGAAATGTCCTTCTATCTGGTTGTCTTCTTTCGGGAAACTTCTTTTTGTAAATCCTAGCTGCAAGGAGGCAGTTTCCGTCACTTTTCCCCAAAGCATATACCATTTGCACCATATCTGCCAATACATAATCCATAATGAAAATGATTCAATCTACACGCGAAAGAAACTTCAACACATGGCGTTATTGACAAATTCCAAAATTCATTTTTTTGATGTCAGTCATGAATAACTGAGTTTTTGAAAAAAAAAACAGTTTAAATATTCTTGGGGTTTTTTGCGCATTTCTTACCGTTGAAACTGCTAATAACTATCACAAGATGGTATGAAAAATGCTAATATACTAGCGATTAGTTTGCACATTCGAAGAACAAATTTGAAGAAGTGAACGTGAAATATTTTTTTTGTGGTCACAACAATAACTGAAACTTGGTATAACTCGTAAAATATCAGTTTTTTTTAAAGTATACCTCTGCTACCGGCAATAGCCGGTTGGTTTCGACATGGGTGCTTTGTTCACTCACTCAAATCGATAGCCGTGTTGGTCGCTCAAGCCCCAAGCTGAACGATCGATTTTCACTTACTATCGTCTAACCCGTGTTAGGAATCACACGTTGAAAGATGAGACTTCGTTAGTTCTTAGCTCGCACAAGTTTCGACTTTTCAGAGTTGTCGTTCGTAGGGGTTCAACAGCTGGTTAACGGAAAAACAGATTTCAAACAGATTAATGGAGTTTTACCCAACTCCAAACCGTTATTTCAACACCTCGACACGTGTTTCGATCACCAAGTGACCATTTTCAAGAGGAATATCAAACTGAAGATCAGTTTGATCGAAACACGTGTCGAGGTGTTAAAATAACGGTTTGGTGTTTGGAAAAAACTTCAGTAATATTCATTACTACACCAAAGGTTTCAAACAGTGCATCACAAATAGTAAAGCTCTGATAAAAAAATATAGTAGAATGTTGAAACGTTTCATACAAATCAACAAATATAGGGTGTTTCATTTGAAAAAGTTGAATTATGTCTGTTTGAAAATGAATGAAACTTGACCGGTTTTACCGAACAATATATTGTTTCCGAAAGTTGAGATTTCAGAAATTATCATAGTGATGTTGACTAACTATTCCTAAAAAAATCCACTGAATTGCTCTAGACCTGCCGATGGTGAATTAAAAAACTATTGTCTGCAAAATAGGTTTTTCTGGAATAACTTAGCAATGCTGCAATTGAATTTCTAAAACAAAAATTCCTTAGAGAGCTGAAAAATATGGAATCGAATAACGAATTCATATACTGGTAATCTATTTGAAATAATAACTGTGGTTGGCCACGCACGGCTGAATGCGAGAAAATGATTTTGAAAGATAGTATTTATCGAAATGACCACAAAAAAACTGAGCAGTTCGAAAAATTGTTTCCTCCGATAGCAATGGACCGAGGGAATCTTGTTGACTCACCCTGTATATCAAGATGCTTATAATCTGTGCTATGATCAAAAGACCCTTTCCCTATATAAAATATTTTGAATTTCACTAGTTCGGACTTCCATTGTCTACTATATAAAATGATTTGAAATCTCTGAAACAACTAAAAGGTGATGTCATCACCCGAAGACGATTTTAGATACTAATAATCGAAACTTCGTGAACTAACGTGACTTGGAATCTCAACACTTTTTTTTTATTTTCTTTTTTCATTCCTTTATTTTTATTTTGTTTTCAATTATTCAATTGTTATATTTTTAGTTGTAGTTTATTTCACTATTATTTCATTTCAGGTTTATTTTGCCTAATATAATTGTTATTTTCAACTATTCATTTTTAATTATTTTTTTTTAGTTGTTTCAGGGATTCCAAATCATTTTATATAGTAGACAATGGAAGTCCGTACTAGTGAAATTCATCATGAAACATTGTCAATCACCTTCAAACAAACGATAAAATATTTTGTCAGGCACTATCGACTTGCGGCAATCTTGATAAAGAGATTTAACGAATTTCACCATGCCATTCACAGAGATACTGAGCGCATGCCATAATATGATGCTACTTGACAAAGTTGAGTTGATATTCAAATGTCTACATGAAATGATATTATGGAATATTTCCACAAGTTGATTCATAAAATGAAATTATTAATCTTGCGATACTTTCCCACTGAAACAAATTTCAATAATGGTAAGACAGAATAAATATTGACTTCTCAAAAAAATGCCTTCTCAATATAACTACGAAATGACAGTAACTGAAACTGGAATGATGATGAATGCTTATTTGACCTTGCAGGATCCATTTATAGTATCTAGGTACTAACACCGCTGCATAACCACAAATTAAATTCCATGTTCCATTAGAACTACCGTTTTCTAAATTATTTCATTATTAAAAATCTCTTCAAGAATGGATCATGATGAACTGAAAATATCATTTCAGAATCGATATAATTTTGTGGAAATTTTCAAATGGAGCTCAATTACTCTAATACCAATTGACGTGACTTTCTCAAATCAGGTAAGCATCTTCAGGATTGAACTCAAACTTATCTAACAAACAGATGTTGATGCTGTTTATAGCATCCACATGTTATTCAATTCCTAAAAAAATAAACGTTTTTACACCCTGTCGAAGCCATTGAAACGAAAATACATTATTGCAACCGAATTTTATCATTTCACCTTTCCACTTTCTTAATTCCTTTTCAACTTGGTTATCTGTAGAAAGTGATTTCCATCCAATTTCCACAATACTTTTTATTTTCTTCAAAAAGTAGCGCCCTTACATCAACATCATACTATTGTGTATTTTTGTCACTTTTATCATTATATTCTTTCTCATCTGAATAACGTCTTGGTCTTTTTTGTATTTCAAATATTTCATTAATTTCATTATTACCTTCTTTATTTCTTTCTTTTCATGAATTTCAAATCTACCAACATCATTTCAGAGAATGAGAGTCGAAAGTTATAAAATTCACCAAGAAGCTTCGTCAACCACACTCAAACAAACGTTTGCTTGAATGAAGCAGAATGAAATGGTGGTTTGGTACAATCCACCAACAACTTGGGCCAACACCTTCACGTTCAATTCACCGCAATGTACGCGGTGCATTGAACTGAAGAAACATTGTATTCGTATCGAAGACATCACCATTCACAGTTTTGAATAGAGGAAGAATGTTTCATTATTGTACGGGTAATGCCTACTTTGAAGCCGTCGAAACTCTAAAAATAAAATGTCTGGCGTTCTATATTTACGAACCCTAGAAACATTTGATCGGTGAAATAGATTTCTTCACTGTTAACACTAACACATTACAGGTTTCTGCAAAAATATTTTTGAAATGTATAAGCTCGAGAATGCAGACACAAGACACAATCAGTAATTGGCGCATTAAGTTTTTTGGCGAACAAGTATGCAGTTTCCTTTCTGAATATATTGCTGTTATCTGTGTTATACTTCAATAAAATTGGCACAAGCCTCTTCGAAAGTCGAATTTTTTTTTCACAGGAGGTTTTGAAGAAATATTGATCTTAGGAGTAACTTTTTGAATATAGATACAGGTTCTAAATGTAGAAAAAGATGATTTATTAAATATGAATGAAAAACAAATAACTTATTGGCCGATGAATTAACATTTTGGAATCGTATTTTTTTTGTATTTTCAAATTCTTCAACAGAGAAGGTTTTCCTGGAAAATATAGAAACATTATCAAAAACGTCTTTCATGCATAATACGATTACTTTCAAATTGACACATTTAGACCACAAAATAAGTCAGCGTTATTTTGTTCTGGACAGGAAGAGGAATTCTTTCAGAGTAGGAATTGGCATTACCCATACAAAAATTCAACTTGAAAGATGACATTAGAAACCCAATTTATCATCATATACAGTGTCATCCCCAAAGTATGCACCATATGGGAAACTTATTTATTAAGGATTTTTCGACAAAAATTCATTCTTGATAAAAGTTTGTGCATCCCCTAAAACTAAACATGCATCAACAAAATACAGTAAAATACACGTAATATACGAGGAGCCTACAAATATTTGATTTTGAGACAGAAGTAAAGTACTTTTATTTAGAAAAGTTGTTCAGCATTAAGAATACATCTAGATTTGAAGTTATTGCCATCTGAGTGGAGTTTTATTTTTTTACCCATTTTTGTTGAATGGGAACTACGAAAAAAATTGCTAAAACGATAAATAGACAGCATCCTGTACACGACGGCTTATTTTGAGAGCCTGCAATATTACAAATTCAACAACTATTTAACACCATAGAATACGAAGAAAACGCACGTTTTCCAATTAATGTTTTATGGCCTGATTAAGCAACATTAATAACTAATGGAACAGTAAGTTCACAGAATTGTAGATGGTGGGCTTTAGAAAACCCTGATTTCACTATAGAGTGCAAGAACCAATACTCATTTAAAGTAAATGTCTTATATGGACTGTTAAACAATACTGTGATTGGTCTCTTTTTCTTTGATGGAAACCGTAATGCCAACGAATATTTGCAATTTTCACAAAAAGATTCATTGACAATTTCAAATGAAATGCCGCCTAAACAAAGAGAAATAATTTGGTATCAGTTAGATTTTTTCATTACATTTCATTACATTTCATTCAGAAAAAAAAAACAGTATTTTCCGGACTTGGTTCATAAATTACTATTTCATAAATTTTCGAGAATCAACCGTTATTAACCACTCATTTTCAAAAATGTTCCTGCTTACCTAGAATTACTATCATATTATAATAACTTTTTTTTGGAGTTGAATTCAGAATTTTCTAAAATAAGTCAATGAAAAAATTGAGTTCTTCAATAAATGTTGCATGAAATGCATTCTAGAATAGTGTAATGTACCAGTTTAACTAAAGAAACTATCGCGGCGTACATGTCTACCAATCAACTCAAATGACACAAACCAAATGCAAATTAGGAATATTCAACATTTTATTCATTCTTTCTTCTGCCATAATCGGAAACGATTTGAATTTCATGAATTCTGATATCAAAACTCAATCTGAAACTTCAACTGTCTTCAACTGCGAAAATACTCACTTTATGGAAGGAAATTAACATTATCCGGTGACGAGAGCCGAAAATGACTTGAAAGTGGAAAAAAGTTTTTGGAGTATTCAGATTATCATTCATAACGCATAACGGATCAAGTTTGTGACAAGATAACCCAAATGAAAATTCAAGCAGATCTTAGTGAACTGTGTCCCCGAAACTGTCTACTTTATAATGTATGCCTCCTGTAGCAATTTATCCAACACTACTAGTTCGTTGAAAAAGTTTCATATTTAATTAGCTTAGGTCACATGAAGATATTTTTTATGACCGAAAAATAACCAATCATAATTGATTGCCGCGATTTAATATAATAATTTTATGAAGAACATACCAAAACATGTGTGATGGTAGAAGGAGTGTACATGACTCGTTAATGTCAGCGTGTTACCAAGTATGAATACTTGTGTGATTTCATGTGAATGCATCGAAAATCCGAAAGAGCAATAAGGTACTAAAAATTTCTATGATATGTTTCGACCATTAGTTGGCAATACTGGGACAGATTCCATCATTTCATATTGTCATATCTCATTAAGCTGTTTATTTATTTTTGTTCTGCAGTGTGCTTCAGTTATCACATACTGAATAAAATTGGAGTTGTATAATTTTGCTGTTTCTATGAGGAAGTGATTCGTCCGTCAGTTAATCGATGGTCATTTGTGCAGATTAGTACAAAATGAAAATCTGAGATTTACAAAACTTTCCTTTTGGAACCCATATTATGATCAAAAATAATAGGGAGGAAATTGTTTGGTTATTATTATGGTTCGTGTTACCAATTTCCATCAATTTCCATATTATGATAAAAAATCATAGGGAGGAAATTGTTTGGTTATTATTATGGGTCGTGTTACCAATTTCAAACTTTCAGGCAAATGTATTAATTAAAATATTCATGTTCAAGTCATGCCTCGAATATGTGTTACCCATGCCCAATTGAAAAAAATTATTATGGGATCAATGCACTGGTACTTGAAATGACATATTTTAGTATCCACGACGGTAAGTCTATAATTTTCACAATAAATTCCATTCAAGAAGCGGTTCGTTCCATAAGTTGAACTGGTCCAGTTGATGAAGCTACCGTGTAGCGAAACGCATCTTGAATGAAATTCATTGTGAAACGTGTTTGATTATATCATGGACATTGTTCATGATTGCCATCAAGTGCTGGGTTACTGTATTCATAACATATTCTAGTGAATTTTTTCATCTTATGTTGTTTAGAAAGTATCTTCATTATGATTCAATCATCTGATTTTGGAATTATGGTTCGGAACAATGCCAATCAAGGGAAGGAAAATATTTTCAACATCTCAATAAAATTTTTAGAAGAAACAAAGTTTTATCACCCTGTACATGAGCAGAAGTGCAATTTTCTAAACGGAAACACGTCAAAAAGCAAGGGAAATATCAGAAATTCAAAAATTGAATATAAAATCAATTATTTCAGAATAAATACAACTGACAGAAATTGCACAACATCATCAATCAGGAATAATATTGTATCTATTGCAAAAAATTGAAAAAAATATAATAAAATAATTATAATTGATTAGAAATAATGAAATGTTTCAAAAGAATAGTCGTAAACAGTTTCCTTAGTTACGGACATTAAGTGATGCTTAGGGTAAAATAAGATATTTAGACATAAGTGAGGATATATAAAATGTGTAAACATATTCAAGAGATATGTGTCTAATTTCAGAAGTGTATATCAAAATTGTAAGTTAACTAGTTTTAGAAATATGAAACTTTGAAATTTGAACTTTTGACAATTAGAAGTTGGTACCCAAGAAAAGTAGTGGATATTCAACTTTTTGTCAACAAGAGGATTGCTTCCTAAGCTTGCAGAAGGTAACCAGGCGATCTTGATGCTCCAGAAATAGTTGTCAAATGAGTTGAATACAATTGAAATTCAAGTATTCAAATAATGATAAACCATAACTGAATGAAAACTTACCTACCTGAAAAAAACCAATTCATCGAGGACAAAAATGAAGAAAACATTCTGAAGAAGAGTTCTGATTTCCAAAGGCCATTCCAGGTAATCTATTCACCCAAAATGGAACCAGGTATCTATATCAACAATATGCAAAGTTCGAACTTGTCACCAAATAAAATATATATCTATATAAAATATTTGTCCAAATAGACAAGGACGACAAATTTGAAATTATATTTATCAATTTTTCTTGCATTTCCACTCAACAAGAAAGCGATTTGTGTTTGAACTAATATTTGACGTTTCCGCAACATAAAGTGCGTTCCATATTCAATTTACAGTTCGGGTTCAGCACAGAACATATTTTTAGGCTAGATGGATCTTTTGCAAAGTCTTATAATTTTTCATCCTTTTTCACTTCTATCAGGACCGCCTGTCCGGTCCTGACGATGCCCAATAGGCTGAAACAGCTGGTGTGGCTCTAAAATTGAAATCAATATGGGAATAATCAGAATGGTACTTATTTACTTATCTTTTGATTTTCATGGAATTATTTTCCAACGCGGTTCAACCCGACCTCAAAGACAAATACAAATTTTGATTCGGCTAGACTCTTTTGTTCAGTTGAAGTCCCTATAACTCAATGTATAGAGAATTTTCTCAACACTCCAGGTGGATTCAGGCTCAAACACAAATATTACTTACCAAGAAATAATCTGAATTTCAGATGTACCTGTGAATACATTTTGAAAAGCCACAACTGACAATAGAGAAATGAAACAGTTCAATATAATAAAATCTAAATTCTAAATATGAATTAACTAGTGTGAACAGCAAATTACGCTAGATAATGTTCTATGCTGAA
>WOGO01007381.1:0-11195 GCA_015342085.1 Leptinotarsa defecta | reverse complement strand
AAGGAAGCAAATCTTTTTGACGCTGTCTGTACTGAGATATTTTCACATCATGTTTTAGAAGATTCCACTGTTGTAGTCTTGACCCTAACAGCTCAGCTGTTAGGGTCAAGGGTTGAAAACTCAATATACATATATATAATATAATGATACTATATCTTGAAAACAAGAGCTAATATATAATTTTTATGGTCACTTTCGGTTTTAACACGTGGAAATACATTAAAATCATCTAATTTCAACCCCGAAACAAAAACTTTGTTGTGTTGTGTATTAGTAAAATTGTAGTTCACTAAAAATAAAAAGAAAACATTTTTCCTTTACCATAACAGAAATTTCCAGATGAAACATCTTTCACCTCCGAAAAGGAATGACGTCCAAGCCCAGCCAAGGAAGAAGTCAACCCCCGGTACAGGGTCAACCCTGAAACGAAATCCATTTTTTCTTGCGAGTCGGTACTATTTGAAACAATTATACAGGATCGCCGTATTTTACTTCCAATACCTAGATTGATATTTTTTTGTTTTGTTTTTCCTTTAACCAGATGTTACCCTATCCCCACGACAATACTCAGAAGTCGAAACTTGTGTGGGCTATGGATCAACGAGGTCTCACCTTTTAACGTACGATTTCTAGTACGAGTCAGAATGTGCGATAAATGGACATGTATTACTCTTGAAATATTTCAGTAGAGTTCCAGAATCGCCTTGGATATTATCAACTGGAGAATCGTAGACTATTTGAATATTTGATTCAAAAATAATTACAATATATTCGGAAAAAAAAACAAAAGGCACGTTGACCCATGGTATAGGCAACTTTTTTTTCGATCAACTGAAAATGTACTCACCCGGTACTATTCCAAGTCCCTCGTACATTACAGATCGATATTCGACGTTCATCATTAATTAGAATCAAAAGGTGAAACTATTTCCGATCAATGATCGATACTTGATTAATTCAGTAGCAATCACAATTACACATTCTGTCCAAACATCAGGCATTAAATATGAATGTTCGCAAACATCGAATAGGTTAATCAACCGGGAGTCCTGTGTTTGTTCCGATAAAATTAATAATCCACTCCGAACAACTCGATCAATTATATAGGAACAACGACGCAGATTTAATTATCTTTTTGATATATACACCGCTAATGTGATCGCATAAAATAACGCTGATTACGTAATTATTGTCGCAATAAATCATCGGACGGATATACAGGGTGCCACATTGAAAACAGTCCAGCAAGATTCACGGTATAAAAATTAAAAAATTCTAGGAACGGTATACTGTTGCCTTCGGAGGTGTACATTTTCACATTAATTCCATCACTATAACTTCAATCCCATAGCGAGGCGGCAATCACCCTTGTTTTTCATATGAAAAGCAGTATGTTGTGATCCTTCTTTTTTATGTTCGGGCAACGTACCGCGCGCTTCGTTCATTTTTACGTACGTCATAATTGTCCTACTTGAGAGGACTATTCGCGATGTGGTGGATAAATTTGACTCCACTGGTTCAGTAAACCATCAACCAACACCTGTACGTCGATTAAACGGAAGATCTGTCGAAAATATCGCCGATGTCTGTGAGAGAATCAGAAGCAGTCGATTTCGCGTCGCTCACGAGAACTTGGTCTTTCGCAGACCACAACGAATTTTGCGTCGTGACCTTGGCCTGCATCCGGAGAAAATTCAACTGACCCAGGAACTGAAGGTACACGACTATAGACAATGACTTGCTTTCGTTGAGTGGGCCCTATAACAGTTGGCCACCGACCCTAATTTTCATCGAAATATCATCTTCAGCGATGAGGCCCATTTCTGAATGAATGGGTACGTGAACAAATAAAATTAATGGATTTGGGACGATACCAATCGAAATGAGAACCAAGAGCGTTCAATGCATCCTGAAAAAAACAGTTTGGTGCGGATTTTGGGCCGGCGGCGTCATCGGTACATATTTCTTCAAGAACGACGTTGGTCAGGCCATCATTTTCAATGGCGAGCACTATAGGTCGATTATTACCAATTCCTTTTGTTCTGAATTAGATGAGGACAGCAACGACAACCAGTGGTTTCAACAGGGCGGCGCTACGTGCCGCACAGCTCATGCCGCATCGGATATTCTACACGAGCGACTTGAGGGCATTGTCATCAAACGTGAAGGTGATCTGAACTGGCCACCGAGATTGTGCGATTTGACCCCGTTAGACTTCTTCTTGTGGGGTTTTCTCAAGTCGCAGGTGTATGCAAATAGGCCACAAACCATAGCGGACCTCAAAACCAATATAACCCATACCGTCGTTCAAATTCAGCCTGATTTATGTGCCAGAGTCATGGAGAACTGAGCAGAGAAGCCGAGGCGGATATTTGAATAATGTTATATTCCACACATAATCACGTGGGTTGGGCTACCTATCGGGCGCGTCTCCAAGTGGCGGATAGGGGAACGGCCAGGAGACTGGAGGCCCTGTCCGGGAAGCCAATGTGGCCTGACTGACAGGGTCGCCGGACTTCTGGCCAGTAGCAGAAATGAGTAGGGTGAGAGGAACTTAAACCCTCCAGAAGCCTTTGCAAAACATGCCACCGTGGACCAGCCTACCCAAGCTAAGGTGTAAGCAATAGTGCCGGCAGCTGAATGGCCGCAGGGTTATATGCGGTCACCAACGATCCCAGGGGGAACTGGGCGAATCCTCAGCCAACCTCTGGTAATGCAGGGCTCTGCCAGAGGTGACCAACTCTTCCCTTGCTACTCGTGGAAACACATTAATGAAACAACAAAAACAACAAACACAAAAACCAATCCCGAGGCTGGACAGAAGTGCTCACTTCAATCTAAGACGGTGGTTGGAGATGTACAGAAATGTCCACCCCAATCTACCGCTTGGAATGAGCCTGGACAGCAAGGGCACTTTCTGCGGCGGGCGACAAGAGGTCCGCTTTGAATAAAGGCAAGAAACCGGCTATCCCTGCAGGAAAGTTCTCTCAATTGTGCACCTCCACTGAGGGAACCCAAAGAAGGTTGAAGAAGCCGCGCAACGACAGTAATATCGCTGCACCTTCTAAAACCTTCGCGGAGGCCACCCTGAGACACCTCAAAGTTGCCAAAGAGAGTGTTCGGCGAGTCTTGGCCAACTCCTGCCAATATAAAGGAGATGTCTCCTAGTGACATGTTTACTTCCCTGGAAAGAACAGGATGGACGATGACCTAGAAGGACAACTCCTCGAAAGGATGTACAATGGCATATGTGAGTCTACACTCACCCTCCCTACACTACAGATACCAGATATTTCATACATAGTGGCATGAATAGTTCTTTTGAACGAATAAAAACATTCGATATCTTATGTTCACTTTGTTTCTTTGTTTTATTTAATTTTGAAAATAGGAAGCGCTTACTGACCCTATGCAAACAGATCTGTGAGCAAAGGAAACCAAATAACTATTATTAAAAAATTCGACTTCATCTTCAGTATAGTAGCTGATGTGGATAGTTCGTAATTCAGGAGCCTTTTTTCTTTCAGTTCGATATAAACAGTAGTTCCTTCTATTGCAGGGGCGGTGAAATATATTGAAATAAATTTTATAAAGAATCAATGTACACGAGGGGTAGGCAAATAAACAAATACTTCATATTTAAAATCTAATTACACTAGCAACATTCTGACGAATTGATTTAGTGGCAAATGGAAAACATTAAATTGAAAAGCTGGTGGTGAATGAGATGAAAAAGCAGCTGTTTAAATCGTACATCATGTATCAGAAAATTTTGATATAACAAAAATTCGTGTACAGCCTTGAAAAGAATCCTTAAACATAATAAATAAACAACTTCTTCAATAACTGAATGAAGGTAACGATGACCACACTCACAATTTCGTGAAATAATGTTCGAAATAACCATGAGTTTACACTGCAAATCTTCAAAAATTTATACTTTTAGGCTTGTATTTTCGGTGATAACATAATTGGACCATTCATCTTACCAGGAAATTTAAATGAAAATACTTACTCAGACTTGTTATAGAATGCCTTCAATTTAGAGCTGATCACAATTATGGGGAAAAAAAGAAAAAAAATCTGATGGATGAAATGATTATTGGTAGACGAATTGGACAAAGAGATGCTCTCGAATGACCTGCAACATCACTCGATTTAATTCCCCTCGATTTTTTGTGGGGACATCTAAAATCAAAAATGTATACAACTCATTCTAAATCCTCAGAAGATTCATGGAATCGCACCACCCGTAAATTCCAAGAAATAACACCTGATATTATTCACAATGTTACACTTTGAACAGTTGCTATGCTACTGAAACGGTTGGGCTAAAGTTCGTACGCTAGCATGGAAAAAACAGTCTTTTTTATTAAAATTTGATCTTACTATTTTTATATTTGATCATACAATTTTCGATACCAATTTTATTGTACGATTGCATCTAACATACCCCTCCTCACATGACAAACTAATGGTGAATGCCGCCCCCGCTAGAAAGTTGGAATGGAATTGAAGTATAAACATGTCCCCCGAAAACAAACGTATGTGGTTCCGTATGTGGTTTTTATTGTCACATAGGAAACCGTAAACCTTGCTGGAGCGTTTTCGATGGAACACCCTGTATATCGTGAATGTAGGTAGCCGCTACACATAATGGACATACCGGCAATGGGGTGGGCGGAGGTTGATGCGGCCTTTTATTCCCGTTATAGAAAAGCACGAATTATTTCGTGGCATCGCTCATTGTTTTCGATCATAATAGGTGTTCATGAACCAACAATGACTGTGCAGAAGCAAGAAAAAAATCGCATTATGTTGTTTCGGACCAGTTGGAAGTGGAAAAGTCAAGGGCTTCGTAATGGAGACGTAAAATCATGTCTACTTCACGGTGAGTCTCAACCATAACAAATTTCTATAAAGACCAGGTCCGGATTTAGATTTAATGAGGCCCTAAGATAGATATGGGGCCCTTTGTAGGTCCATATATTTTCATTTAAAAACTCAAAAATTCAAACTCTGATGAAAAAACGACATTATTGTTATAAATTTATTATTTTTTTCTTTATCATCTCCACCTTGCTTTCGTTTATACATACTTTTTCTTGTATTCAACATCAAGCAGTATGTCCTTTGCTTTTTTATCAAAATAATCAAAAAAAATACCTGGATGTTTTTAAAGTATACACTTTTATGCATATATACATCCAATTAATTTAGGATCTGAAGGCTCAGGATGTGGAGTGTACTCCAGATCACTAAGCCTAAAGATTAAGTGAGAAATGGCAAAAAATACCAGCGTGGTCTAAACAGAACTCGCTGGTATCTCAACTGCCACAAAAGAAATAACCAGAAAAATAATTTCTGGCAAAAACATGACAATCTGCACTGACAGCAGACAAGCCCTATTAACCTTGAACAGACAACGTGTTACCTTAGGGCTAGTACTAGAGTGCCACCAAGATTTAGCCAAAGCCTCGGTAGATAATAAAATTATTCTGAGGTGGGTTAAAGTTTACGACAGGAGTAAAGGTAATTGCCGACTCTTTAACCAAGGAAGCGGCTGGAGTGAGAATTTTAGGACCCAATGGCACCTACGGCTTGATGACAATTGCGGAACTAGCCAAACGTCACCCCCATACTCAATCCCTAAAGAGATGGGATGAAATCAAAGGATAGAATCTTGCCAGGATCACCCTGGACGACCCTGGGAAGCTGTGGCCAAAGAAATATCTGCAATGACCAGGAAAAATCTACGCTCAACAGAAGGATTTCTGACTGCCCACTGTCAACTAACGAAACACCTCCACAATATGGGGTTAGTGGACACACCTCTATGCAGGAAGATCAAACTGTCAGGCATGTCCTATGCGAATGTCCGGAGTCAATAAGAGTCAATAAGAGAGTTTGTGTCCAGCGATATAAAGGAGATATCTCCCAGAGACCTGCCCACCTTCCTGGAAAGGACAGGATGGACCATGACCTAGGAGGACAACTCCTTGGGAGGATGTTCAATGGGTCACATATGGCCTAAGTGCTGTGGGCCTAAACTCGCCCTCTCTACTCTATAGATACAGAATTTGAGCAATTTCAGCTATCTATTCAAAATCAAACTCACACGCGCACGCGCACACACACGCACGCACTATCCTACCAAATGAAGCACTGTTATTTTTCATAAAAATATTTCCCTTCCGTTTATTTCTTATGCTATCGGACCCCGTCCTCAAGTGAATCTGCTGAATATTTGAGTATGCCCTACGAAGGAGTGAAATACTCCCCACCAGGAGCAGAACAGCGTTTTACGTTGAGCAGGAAGCCAGTTTGAAACCTAAAAAGCACATATTCTAACGTCGTCGCTGCTAGCGACACCATCGCTTCAATCAAAAACCCAAAACAAAAAGGAAGTTACAGACAACGGTTGAGGCATACACGTTTCGGCCATTTATATATGGATGTGGGTAGTTGTCGATGCCGTAAATCAATGCATATCGCCTTCGAGGCACTTTTAGTGCCGCATATCCATACGAAGGAAGCGTCCGAATATCGAGAAGAGCTCATTTCAATGCGCGTTTCATCGATAGCCATCATTTTGCATTACTCGAATGCCAAGTTTGAAGGGTGCCATGTTTTCTTAAGAGAGGATGGATATTGTGATTCAAGGAAGTCACTAAATAGATAATGGGTTAGGAAGGTATAACCAGTCAGGATAAGTAAAATGTTCAGTATAAATTGAATTTTAAGGACACGTACACATTGATACCGGGAGTTGTGCGCTTATCATCACGTAACAATCCCTCAACAGAACGTGAGGTACCATCACAAAGTAGAGCGCTGGGAGCCTGAAGGATAGCTAAAACAATCGTTACCCCAGTTCTTTACATGACTCTGATCCAGGTACTGATTAGTAATGAATATCTTGACCGCTATCAGAAATACTCGTGAATACTATTATATGGTTTCCATATGCTTCCATTCGCTTTATCAGTTCTCGAGGGCGGTGTTGAATAACAGATATGATATCGGGACTTGCTGCCCAACTTCAAAAATGGCGATGCAGTCAATATCGGTATTACGTGTAGACCCAAGTATCCAGCATCATCTGAATCGCGGTAGTAACGTATGACTATCTCAAAATCACATTGAAAAATGAGGTTACCAAGATGATAATTCCATTTAGATCTTAGTAATGGATCTGACTCGAGAAGACTTGTTCCAACTCACCATAAAAACCTGAAGAATAATGCATCTTCATATGGGTTGGCATCTTGCATTGTCCGTTTCATGGTTACTCTTTCCCTGAAAATAGTGAAGCCGTGGAGTCTCAAGTCTATAGTGTCTATCGAGAAAGGTTCTGTTTAAAGTCTGTTAAGCCATGAAGAATTCAGATACACTTCTCTCACTGGTCCATGACCGAAATAAAACGGCGATTTGAGCATTTTATTTCAATGTCAATAATCTGTCGAAGCGGACAATGAACTTGGCTGAATATTTGATAGTGGAGACGGTGATCTGAGGTTCTGGTCATCTAGTTAAATCCGTAACGCAAACGGCTTTACTTCTGCGGCTACCAGGGATTAAGCTAATTAATGGGTTTTCAATAACGTCATATTCGGCTCATCCCAGCGCCTGACCTTTGCTTTTCCTAGATCTAGAGTGGACTAAAGTCGAAGAGAGAGAGAGAGATCAAGTCCTGCTCAGATGATGTTTCCAACATCCTAATAGTTAGAACCTTGAAAAACTTTACATATTCCATGTGAAGCGAACTTTTTACTATAATCTACATACAGTTTTGAAAGTTATATGCAATTGAAATCCAAACCTAGCAAATTATGTTCAAGGAAAATATTTGCCCATTTTGATTATAATAATTATTATCATTCCACTGGTTGTGTAACAATAAATATTTGATTGTTTGTGACTACGGTCCCTTAAGTTTGACATTTGAATTATCAAACCTAGATGTCACCCACTCCGTCGTCCTCCCGAATTGTCAAATGTCTTCTATAATTACACTGCATTCTCCTGTTACCTATCATCCAGTTTTTCACAGAATTTCTTGCAAATTACGGCTCAATTTGTAATATCAGATATAGGATAATTGGCAGCGGTATTGGGATTTTCTCATTTATTTCTGATTGTTGCAACATAGAAGAATTATTGACTTTTGATAAGACTATATAAACCCGAAAAAATATTGTTTCAACTAATTAAACGCGAGAAATACTCCATTTTCAGAATTATACTTGTATTTGAGAACGGACGCACTTAATCATTATTTATATGACAGTTACTGAATTGAAGGTCTAGTTTTCCAATATAATTATAATATGAATTCTGCTGTTACAAGTATTATCCTTTCAGTTTTGTGTCGCCCCATATTTTACAAAACATGGGAAATAATTCATTAATTGAATTGAAATGACAAAACAAAACATTTCCTGTTTAAAATATCCGCTGGAAAATGTTCGCGTTGTTGGCAGTAAAATCGCATATACACTTTTCACACTATTTCGCATAGAGTATCCGACGAAAAACCATTTCCAGAAAAATACACATTATTTCATCTATCTAAAATTCAATAATTGCTCACATTATTGGTAGGAAAAACTGATTGATTGAACTAGGTATCTGGCCGCCATTTGTGAAAATTCTACTGGGGTTCGGCGAGTCACAAAAAAGAAGAAAAGAAATTCTCTTGAAAGATGACGTGTCTGATACTGCCAGGTAATATATTTTGAGGTTTTGTAGAATGTTGAATGTTTTATTTCATGTGGATTCTCAAGTTTTGGCTAATTTCGCCACATGGAAAATACAGAAGTTGTAAAACTAGTTTGCTGAGCAGTGTATAAAAGTTGTTACAAAGGAATGGAAAGTTTCGACTGAAAAACTACTAGGAACTCTGAAAAAGGAAAACTTGTGCTTCTGGAAGAAGTGGCTAGGGGTAGGTAGGGTAAGTCTAAAGTGAATGAGTCTATATGACCCTCCACTGCAACTCACGAGGGTTTACTATGAATCACACATAATCAAACTCAGACCAAATAGATCCACAACTTCTAAACAAAGACTATTTCTTCATTTGAACTCTGCCAAACGCTGAAAACTTGATTCCTTTCACATCGGGACAGACACAAAGTATGTGATCTGAAGAATCTGGAAGAATAGTCTCTCCTGAGGTTTCAGATCATGATACAGTTTCCTTAGTCTTGTGAGAACCTCCTAGGTTCATTTAAGAGTTGGAAAACTAAGAAATTACCGCTCTTACTATCGCTCTTGATACTTTGCGCCAAGGAAGTTAGTTGGGGTCTTTTGGACAAGATCTATCTCTTTCTGTAGAGGAGGAGGCAGATTAATAAAATAACCTGGTCTTAAGGAGGCAACGAGTCACTTCCTGGCATCACCACCTAGCCTCCTAGGTTTGTTTAGGTGTTGGAGAACTGAAGAGCGCCTTTTCTTGATAAGATATTGCTGGAAGGACTGTTGGTTATGAATCTGCCTCTTTCTATAGAGGAGGATGCAGATTCATAAAATAAACTGGTCTTAAGGAGACGACGAGTCACCTAGCCTCCTAGGTTGGTTCAGGAGTTGGAGAGCTAAAGAGCTCCTTCTCTGGATCCAATATTACTTGGAGGACTGTTGGTTGACCTAACTTACCAGCATCAAATCAAGAAATCAAGTTAATGGAGCAAAGAGAAGGTATCAAGAAAGTGAATTTAATCAAAGTAGCGACGATGTAGATGTTTTTGTTGTATGAACTTGAATTGAATTGAATCACTCTGCATTATACAAGCAATTAGCCAAAGCTGCTCATGCAATATATTTCATGAAGATGAATGCAGTTTACCGAAGAAACTAGCTCTTGAGCCAACTTTCCATTTGAAGCTTTTCGCCCATTTTTCCAGCACAGCACAGCACGGCCCGTCCCGTCAAAATACGGATAGGATTGAAACAATGAAAATGAATGAACAACCACCCACTAGCCCGTCACGGCACGCCAAGAGCGTCCGCCACCGGAAAGGATTCCAGCTCTCCGATCCTGCCCGGCAAATAACGGTACGCGCTGTGAGGGACTGGCTGTGAAGTGAGCGCGTCGCCAACCAGCGCTTGCCAGCATAAACTTGTCCAAACGTGCCAAAGTTTCTGTCTCTCTGTTTTGTATTCCCATCAGTTGATAGCACAGTGTCAGACGGTACCTATGGCAATGGACTGGGAAAAATTGAGTTGCTTGTTAAGTAGGCTTCAGAATATCCAGAAGTTCTGAAAATTTGCCTGGAGTCATTCAGAAATACTGGAAAAATTTCTACTCATCTTCCTTCAGGTCGTTGAAAAGATAATGAAACTCTCCCAGATTTGCCCTCTTTTGATTAATGAGATGGACCCACAACTTCTTCGTCAGAACTGCTAGTGATAGACATGTTTCTATCACCACTTGATGAAATTCCCTTGAAATCGAACAAATAGCAGCTTCAGTATGCTGGTTGTAGCTAGACAAGTGAGCGACGCTACTACCCGTCGCTCTCAAGCGACATACAGCACCGTGCTGTGCTTTGGCGGACAAGTAGGCGACAAGCTTAAGCCACAGCTAACTCTTGATAACCATTCATATAGTTCGTTCAGTATTGTCTGGGAGTAAAAGAATTTCAAGAATGCAAACATGTCGCTACATCAAAGAAAGCAAGATAGTCATCTCAAGCAAATAGCACTGCAATTTACCCACAAAATCATTGAGATATGTCTACCATCTATATTCCTTGAGGACGCTGCTAACGAGCCATTAAAATAGGGATATGCGACGAAGAACGCGAAAACACCAACAAAGAATGCGAAAATACCGCCAAAATGGATTTTATAGTTGATTCAGAAACAATTTTATAGATTTAATGGGAATACTTACTTCAAATAAAACATTGCGATAATTTTAATTTGAAAAAAGTCTACAGGGAGTCGTCGAGTGATTCTTCACTGGATGAATCAGTTTCATTAGGACATTAGGATTGATGACAGCTGGAATAATTTTTCCTGATAATGAGTCTATGCGATCATAAAGATCCCACATCTCTGCTTCGATTCTGATTGTTTTGTGGATACATTTTTCCCAAGCTTTTTGGTCGACTGTTTCCAGAGCACTGTATATGTATTTATTTACTTCACACAGCTTAAAGGTTTTATTATTCCTTGCGATGAATCCTTTAACT
>WOGO01007380.1:0-11196 GCA_015342085.1 Leptinotarsa defecta | reverse complement strand
TTTTCTCAGCACCTCAGGTGGATTCAGCCTCAAATAAATATTACTTATCCAGAAACAATCTGAATAGCTGGTTCATCTGTAAGTAAATTTTGGAAAGACACAACTGACAATAGAAAAATGAAACAGTTTAATATAACTAATGTAAAATCTAAATCCTAAATATAAATTACCTAGGGAGAACAACAAATTACGCTAGATAATGTTCTATCTACACCGAATTATGTGAATATGTGAATTTTGGAATGCACTATCAGTTTATGAAATGTCATTTAATCTATCCTGGACACTTTGTAGTTTTATGTTCGATGGAAATTCATGAATTTAATTTTTGTTCAGTTTTACAGTGTTTTCTCTTGGACAAATTATTTATATATGCATATATTCTATATTGAACGAGGTAAATACCTGGTTTTCCTTCTGTGTGTTTTGTTCAGTGAAAATCACGTCTCCACTGGATTCTCCTCTCGTCTACAGGAAATTCTCCTAGTAATGAATTGCTTGATAAGTCACTTGGTTGGAATTGGCTTATACAGGTTAGTATTTATAACTTCTTCCAAGTGGTACTCAAATCTACTAACTTTTTTATTAATTTTGATTAAATTCTGGGAGAAATGATTCGGCATGACGTCTCTCTTTTCGTCACCTTCAGAAGAATGTTTTGTTGATAAAAAAGTTGAAAATCATCTAATTTCCTTAGTTACTAACTATCAATTTCTGTAACTTCAAATTTCTAATTTTGATATCTTAAAAACTTATTTTCTCTACAAGTTTGCTACTTATTTCTAAATTTACAATTTCCTTAATATTTGTGGATAGATACATATTTAACCTCACTTATGTCTAAACATATACATTTTTTGTTAGCATCATTACATACCTGTAACTAGGGAAACGGTTTACTACAATAATTTTCAAACATTTCATTATTTCTAAATATTTACAACAATTTTATGATGTCTCTTCCAATTTTATTTAACAGGCCTGTCGGTAGCCAGGCGGTTCATCGTGGGCGCTTTGTTCACTCACTCGAATTAACTGCCGTGTTGGTCGGTGGTTCAAGCCCAGTCTGGACGATCGAATTTCACTTGCTATCGTCCAACCCGTGTTAGGAATAATACGTTAAAAGGTTAGAGCTCGTTAATCCTTAGCTCGCACAAGTTTCGACTTCTGAGGGTTGTCGTTCGTAGGAGTACGACAGCTGGTTAACGTTAAAACAGATTTTTTCAAACAGTTGGACGACTACCGATGTTCCTTGGTGTGAGTAATTTTTAAAATTCTTCTACTGTCGATTGGCTAACTTTCATGATTCAAAACTTCACGAACTTCATCCCCTAAGGGGTGAGGTTGAGTTTTATCGAATTTGATTTTTTCTTAGTTTCAAAGGATTTTTCATTCCTTCATTTTGTTGTAATGTGAAAAATGTACTGTGTGATTTTTTCATGTTGCTGTCAATAGAATCTAATCTATCCATTTACGATGAATTTTCGTACGAAAAAAAATCAAAATACCTTCAAAGTTTTGTAAAAGTATATCGGGATCTCCCTTTCCAGATCTATAAATAGCTAGAACTATTATTTGCTCATTCACTAATTCAGTATCACAAAATTCAGCGTTTTGTTCACTATTGAATAAAATCAAATCTATAGGCTTGAATTTCATTGAATTTCTCAGAAATATAGCCGTGCTTCCATGTTGTAATTGTTTTCTACAGTAAGAGTCTGCAAAAAAGTAACTATTCAAACTGATTTCACTGAGATACTGTTTCCTCTGCCAATGCCCTGAGAAACTACATTAAAGCTAAATTCGAATAATATTGACTAAATGAGTTCTATTTCACTTGATATACATTAGACATCTAAATGAAATAAGTCCATAGAATATTTAAAGTTACATGGATTAATTAACTCCCGATTTAGTTCCATTACAGCTTCACTGTGATTGAAGAGTAAGGATTTTCCATTGTGGTGACTGCTTTTCTCCCTTAAAGTTGTATAGTTTATGCTAATCATGAAATCATGAAACAACATTATAAACTTCATTGACTTTATCAATTGGAAAAGAAACTTCATATGTGGAGGCATATTCAGTTTTATTCTATTGCATATATGAGAAATCTATACCTGATGCTGTTCTCTTAAGAAAGGCTACAGTCATTTCAGCACCGATCTGAGGCATATACGAATTTTGAAACCGTTGTACTTATATCCTGTCTCGGCATTATTTCAAAAAACCGGTGGGGATTCTGACTGGAATTGATATCAGAATTTGTTTTTCTCTTTCTTTTTATTGTCTATTTGTAAATTGGGATTCTTCACGTTTTTATTCGTATCATTAATTTGTTTTCAGGCATTCACTTTTATACTTCTACTGTGATCAGATTCCAAATTTATGGAATTCATCTGATTTGAAACTTTGTTACAAGATGGCAAGAGTATTGTAGAATTGTTATTCACCTGTTTCAAAAGGATAATGAGATCTTCTTGCTCCTTAGTTCCCTTTTCTGTATGAAAATTAAGTTTGTCCAGACACTCTACTTCTTTCTTTAGAACACTTTGTTCCGAAAAAGAGTACATACAATGAGAAGTGGTTAGGTCGCCGTTATCAACAGAGGATTTCACAACATGGTTTTTCACATGTTTATACAACGAACTGATGTGATTTGTCAACTGAGCATTTACCACTGATAGTGGCAACTGATAGGGCGTAGTTATTATTTCAAAAAGTTCATTATTTTTGAGCTTGTTTAGCTCTGGTGTTATTATACTGATTGCACTTGCGGCCGCCATCTTGTGAGGAAGCATAAGCGTGAGCAATTGGAGCAGTATAAGGAAGAAGGGCAGCTTCTTTGGCGACCACTGGAGACAGAGCTTCCACAGCTAAAGTAGCTAGTTTGTTAAGTACAACAACATTGTAAGGCAGTATACGCTGCCTCACAATGGTGTTGCCTCACGTGAGTAACTGAAGCAGCACGAGGAAGAAGGGCAGCTTCTTTGGCAACCACTGGAGGCAGAGCTTCCACAGCTGAAGAAGCTGGTTCGTTAAGTACAACAGCATTGGGAGACAGCATAGGCGTGAGCAACTAGAGCACCAGAAGAAAGAAGGGCAGCTTCTTTGGCAACCACACGTGAAGTAGCTGATTCGTTAAGTACAATAGCGTTGTGAGGCAGCATAAGCGTGAGCAACTGAAGCAGCTTAAGGAAGAAGGACAGCTTCTTTGGCAACATTTGGAGATAGAACTTCCACAGCTAAAGTAGCTGGTTCCTTAAGTACAACAGCATTGAAACCGTTATGGTTTAACGTGAATTCAACGATATATTTGGAGCCGTTGGCTTCAACGAGATTGTAGCTTCCATGGACAAAGCCATGCAATGACTATATGTGAAAGCCGTTGTCATTGGGTTTTGCTGTCTCCGGTGTGAAAGTCATTGACGGCATTGCTGAAGTTGTTCGCTGGAACCTCAGCAACGATTTCACTATAATTTTTATCAATGATTTTTGTCAGAAGCTGTAGTTCCATTAACATATCATCCAACAGAAACATCTTTAATGTTGGTGCCATAGTTATTATGTGATTATACCTAGTACTGTTGTTACATAAATTGATATAAAAAAGAATCTTTTCAGAAACAATTCTTGCAAGAGGCACATAAATGTGCCTGATTTGGTTGCAGGGATGGGATCTAAACAGGATAAATGTAAATCTCATTCGACAATTACGATATCACCACACGTTTCAAATAGATTGAAAACTCATTTCAACTTCACCAACATTTTTAATCACTGCACAGGAGTTTAGTGTTCAACCAATGATTTAAAAAATGTCACAACAAATGTATTTGAAACATTAAAACAAGAAGTCGCAGCACAATTGTCTTTATTTGCAATAAATAAGCTTATATACAAAGATTAACTTAGAACACAATTCAGGTTTAATGGTGGTATACTGGGGAAGCATATCCGTGAGCTAATGGGGCAGCATAGGCGTGGGCAACTGGAGCAGCGTAAGCAAGAGGAGCAGCTACTTTGGCAACCACTGGAGCTACAGCTTTGACAGCTACTGCAGCTGGTTCCTTGTGTACAACAGCGTTGAACCCGTTGTGGTCATCAGCGGTGTATTCTACGATACGTCTGGAGCCGTCAGCTTCAACGAGGGCGTAGCTTCCGTGAACAACACCATTGTCGTTTGATTCTTGTTGGCTTTTGCTGTCTCCGGTGTGGGGGTCATTGACGGAATAGCCGAAGTTATAGTTGGCTGGGGCCTCAGCAACGATGGTCTTGGCAATGGGGGCGGCATAGGCGATTGGGGCGGCTACTTTAACAGCTGGGGCGGCATAGGAAAGAGCAGGGGCAGCGTGGGAATAGACTGGAGCTGAGTAGGCGACTGGGGCAGCAACTTTAGCATAGGAGGCTACTGGGGCTGACACGCTGGAGTATGAGACAGCAGGGGCAGCAGAGTAAGCTACTTTTGCTACAGCTGGGGCGGCGTAGCTCAAGGGGGCGGCGTATCCTGAAAGGACACCAGCACGGGCTACAGCGACGAATGCGGTGAATACAACAAACTGAAACAAAGCAACAAATTGTAATTTGAAATCGAAATATTCAATAAAGTGGCGAATGTTGACACGATTAATCAGTCAACTGACTTAGTTAGAGAGCTTTCAAAATTGGCAACAAGGCATCTCATCAAAATCAACTTGCAATAATAGTGACTGTATTCATTTTGTGCATTGGAATGTTTTTGAGGTACTTACTTTGAATGCCATGTTGACTAGTTCTATTGAATTGTGTCCGTTTTTACGTCTACGTTGTTTATATATGTATCAGATATCGCCTAGGGAGTATTTCTTTCATATTATACCGAAATTACTTTCACTGAATTATCTATCAGAATTAACTCAGTTATGCGTTATGGCTGAGATATTGATCTTGACACAGTTTTTGTCGCAATTATTACTCATTAGTTATAATGGTGATCCAAAAATGATTTTGAAGTATCATTCTTCATTCTTGGGTTCATCTCTATACACAATCTAAGGGAATTGTATATATTTACATCAGAACTGAACAATTTGTATTGCAAGAAAATCAAAATAACACATTTTCTTTCCGTATTTATCATGTATATTTCAGCGGATTATGTCTGCAGATGCATGAGTAAGGAATATTAGTATAATCCGTTTAAAAAAAGGTGATAAGTCAATATTTTGTATGGTACTAGTTGAAAAAAATAGTAGTATACTTTTGAATTTTATCTATACTGACGAAGCAATAGGGGACAATGTCGGTCACTGCATACGAAACTAGGCAAAGGAAAAAGTTGTTGACATTCAATTTCAATTCAATTCAACTTCATTGTTCTGAATAAATTCCACAGTTTGTAAAAAACTCTATGAAAAACCATCATAAAAATAGATTTTTCATACAATCGTAGAATCAAATTCAATTTCTTAATAGATTTCACTAATTTTCAGTTTATGCAACATGATAGTATATACAAACACCTACCGAAGAAGCAAGAAGGGAAAAAAACAATATTCACCAATTCGGTAATAATTTTTTCTTCAGTATTGGACTATTTTTAGAGAAATTTTCTGACCTCCGACAGAAGATGCAGTAAAATAACATCAATTGTATTCACTTCAACGATAAAAATAATACAACAGTCTCAACTCCCTACACTGTTTTCTTTCCTTATACAAGGAATTGGCAAATTTCGGATATGCGGTTGGTTACCTTGTTCACAGGCAGATATGGCGATGACAAACCTGTTTGTTGTCCGCTTCAGCCTAGTTCGAGGAATGATACTCTAAAAGAATTCGATTTTTAATTATCGGAAAGCATTGACTTTATGTTGATGACAGACACTACCTTGCACTGACGAGTGGCCAAACAGCCCGAAACTCGTCTGCAAGTGTGTTCCAATAATTGAAAATCTATTGCTGCAGTTGTATCTCCAAGAGCATATACAGAAATAATACCAGTGAAGATTACTGTACTGACACCTGTCGGATATAATCCACCGCCCTTCGTGGCATTAGACAGGGGACTAGTTGTTTTCTGATAGGTAGCAGTCTATTAATCTTTCTTTAAATGATTTGATTTATAGCCAGTCTTCAAGTATGCCCACTGACTATACGTAAAAAATAATAACACCTTTCAAAAAATGGAATTGGCATAGAAGAAACTTCCAAAACCAATGAAGTAAATTTTGAAATCCAATCAAGTGAAACAACATGCAGCTATTTTTTGAAAATTTTCCTAAGGAGGCATATCTTCTTCATTCATCTTTTTTTTTCAATTAACCAGCGTCGTTTCTTTCATAGAAAATCAACACAAAGTGCTGATGACTACATCTGTTTGAATTGTACTCCTGTCGCTTCGTGGAGTTGCTGACAAATGGATAAAACGTGTTCTAATGTAAAGAAAACAATATGCAGATTTATCAAGAATCGAATTGAATAATCGGACTATCAATATTGGCATCCCTCGGGGGGTCTGTTCGGTGGCAAATTCTTTTATTTAACTTTTATTTATTTATTTATTTATTTTTTATTTAACTTGACTTGTATGTATGTTAAAAAATCTTGCAAGTTTAATTTAACCCACTTTTCGGTATCCATTTGACCTGAAATTTTGCATGCTGGTCCAGAACCGATGACAATGCACGTTATTCATTAACGTGACCTGATACTGCTGCCAGGATCGGCTCCATACGATAGATTACCTTAGCCGTTAATAGTACGGACACGAAATTTTGTATATGCATTCGTTTATGATAGGCAGTTGGTAGGCCCACTATGAAATAAATGCCACATCCAAGGTTGGTTTCAATAAAAAAAATATTTCTAGAAAAAAAATTAAATCAAACTTTTACCTTCAAATACCTACTTCCCGACTCTGAAATGAAGACAATAAATGGTTATTTGCATTGTAAACAAATATTATTATCTACCACTCTCTAAGTTCCCAGAGTAAGAGGGTCCATCACGCAATGTGAGCAACAGGCACATACCTTGACTTGTGTAATTTGGTGAGATGGATTAGCATTGGTCTGCAACCCGTCTAGCAGAAGGAAAGCTCCAAAATCAAACCCGGAACGGTGTTTCGTTAGGCACGAGTAAGCTCTAAGCTGAAAAAAGTGGCGCATCTTTCACCAAATTACCACCCAAGTCAAGGTGAGACCGTGCCGAGGACTAAGTGGCATCAGGGTGTAAAATGATGTCGTGAACATACCACCTCATGGCACCGGAGCGCATCCTGTTGTATATTAGCTCTTACCCTGCTGAACGAAGCTCTAGGAGGGTTGACAAATATTTCTTCGGTACTCGTGGGAACACTATGGGAAATAAAGAAACATCAACAAAAAGTAAAAGAAGGTTAGAGAAAGAGAAATTGAAACGAAATGAAAAATTTGCCAATGAAAGCGTTAACTTGAAACGCCAAAAGCATTCTAATAGAAGAATTGGACTGTTCGAAATTAACTGGGAGTCGGCCATGTAATAATGACGCCATCAATGAAATGAATAGACTAAGCAATATACCAAGCTAATTCTTCTATAAGGTATGCCGGAGGAGTAAGTACCTACCTACTACTAGAGAATATAGTTCATCCTAGTAATAGTTCTCCCCGTTCCTTCAGTTTTTCTGTTGAAGGACTCTCCGTTTTACTTAAGTGCCCTAAAAAGATCGAAATAAAATTTTAAATCACATTAACCACATCCACTTATGACTTTACAGAATTGAAATTATAATAAAAGCTTGTCGCCATAATTTCAATTTGTAATTGAAATTTTTTAATTAGATAGTCACCTACTGAACTTGTAAGCAATTCATAATGTTTGTAATTGAATAAAAGTGCCGTGAATGCTTAAAATGTGGAACTTTAACCTTGAATACCTTTTTTGCAGATATAGGATTTATCGGGATTGAAATTTATTGTAGTACCTAGTTGATCTGTCAGAATGTTTCTCAATTTAAATTTCATTTGACTGAATATTGAGAGATTTCTTCTAGGCCTCGCGACAAATTTTTAATATAATTTCAATTTTGTAAAGTCATAAATGAATGTGGTTAATGTGATTTAAAATTTTATTCTGATCTTTTTAGGGCACTTAAATGAAAGCTTGTTTTTAAAGTGTTCCATCATTATTTCATTTAATTGTAATATGAGTATTGATTGAGTCGAAAATAAGTCACCTACACAGTTTTTCATATCTAATGAAGAATGAATATAATTAAAAAAGGCATTAGTTGCATTGACACTATATTTTGATAAAAGGGAAACCAGTTATTGTCGAAAATTATGGAGACATAATTGATTACCTTTGAATATTTCGAAATTGTTCAGTTCATTTTGAACAGATCTAGTAAGTACATTCACTCGAAAGTAATACCACCAAGATTTTATCGATAAGTATCAATTTTTCAACGAACTGAATTACTACCCGAATGATGAGAAATGTCAACAAGAACATTTGTTTGAAAGTACAATTATCAAACACACAATATTTGAATTTATTAACCTTGTCCGTAAATGACTAAACTCGTATTTTTCAACAATGGGCTTTCATATTTATCGTGCCTCGACATGAGACCGTATAGACCTAAACCGAGTCACTCTACTTAGTTGACGTAGCTAGAATGCTTTAACTGTTCGTCGCGTATTCTTTTCGATTTCAGTAAGTTACTACTATTCAGAATGATGTTTCCTAACCTATAAATTTCGGTTAGGATATTGGAATTTCTGAATATCATGTAAGCATTTTCAGAGTGGGGTTTGACGTTATGTCAATCAGTGAGATGTGGCGATTACATCGGTGTCTTGTGTCTGATCATTGTATTCCATTTGATTCATCTGATTTTGATCTAATATTCAGTAAAATCATATTTGAATATTTGATTTCATTGGTTCAATTTGATTAGGACAGTGACAGTGATTGAAATTGTGAGGCTCTGATTTCAAATTGAAGACATCTGGATGTTAATTCCATGACTGTAAGTTTTATTGCTGTCAGTTCTATCGCTTTTGAAAAGAAACGTAAAACTCTGTTTTTGCGGCGTATACAGCCTTCAATGTTTTTATCATTTTATCTGTTTGAAGAAAATAATCCATATAAAACTCTATAAACATGGTTTAATGAGCCTCAATGGAAGCAAAAGCCATTATTATATATATAGAGAGAACTCTATAAACGCTGCATGGCCTACAACTGTTTCATCGTTTTTATGCATATAGGAACTTTTTGTTCAAGCTGGATAACTTTAATTCATGAATCTCATTATAATGTCTGTTATATTGGAGAAACCAAAATAACATGTCTATTCATTCCAGATTTCAAAAGATTGGTATACTCAATTATATAAATATTTCCTACAAAACTCCACCTTGTCAACGTCTCATTACTTTTTTTCGTCATCGTAAGCCCATATGATATTCAAATATCATTTGCACTCTTTCATAAGTATAATTTTTGTTTCACAATGACGTAACTGTGGTATCATAACGTAATTTTCTTTTCGTTGCCTATGAAGAGAAAGGGCAGAGACGGTGCCACTTTCTTCCAACTGAATTATTTAATACAGAATACGCAATTAACACAAAGAGAAGAAAGTTAATTTTTTAATTGTAGTGAAAATCATATGTGAGACAAATACTATCTTTTGGGTAATTGGGTTCCGTTGAGAATTGGTAAATATCATTATTCGTTCTAGCTAACCGAATGTTCTGGTTACTCAATGAGGGTGGTGTAATTGTTACAAGAATATGCTATTGTGTCTATTAAATTCCAACAATAACAGATAAAATCTGATGAGGTAATGAAGAAAACTATGTTTACCGTTTTAATTCAACGAACTTGTTTTCAAAAATGTATGACCTAAGAAGATAACCATATTAAAATTGAAAGATACATATTTTAAAAACATACTAGTCATTGGGACAATAGTAAGTCAATCAATAGTATGACAATAGTATGACTAATTAACAAGTTCAAAAACATGAAAAATAGAGATAAAGGTCCTAAAAATATGAGCGATAGCTCAATCGATTCGGAATCACCTCTAGAAAAATGATTTTGAAGGATTTTGGTGCAGGTAAAAAATTGCAATTGTTATTAACAAAATAAGATTAAAAAAAATGGTATTTAGTTTTTCGTTATTAACTCAAAAAATATTAATACTTGAGCAATTTGAAAAAAAGCTCGTTAAAGGGGAGAAAATTTCCGATAAAAAAGTAACATGAAGTGTCATTTTGAAAATGACACATCTAGTTCTCAACACTTAAATGAATGGAGTCCCGTAGAAAAAAGTTTTATCACCATTTTGCAAAAAGTTATTCAATTGTTAACTAACATATTTTTTCCCAATCTCCGTTGGCATAAATAATGGGATAAAAGGTATGAATAACTGGCCTATAAATTTTAAACTTCGTGGAGCCCTTTTGATATATATACTCCATACGATCCTGCGATAAAAGTTCATAAAAATTAATCAATTTGTTAATTATGATTTTTTGTAACTATCGCAAAATGAAATATCTAAAAATTGTTGATAATTTTTTTTTCCAATTGATATTCAGCTATGTCAATTTTCACATTGAACAATGGCAGTTACTAACATAGGATATGAATTTTTTACGTAATTTGTTTTAAACAAATAGAGAAATTCAATATTTTTGAAAAATTTTTTTTGCTATTTTGTTTAGAGATAATTATGATATTTAGAAAACATTTTTCTCTTAATTTTAATTTTTAATTGTTAAAATCGATTTCTTTATATTTAGATTGTTCAAATAATTAGTTAAGAAATAATTATGCTTTTAAAAATCATAATTTACACTTTTGAATAGTTTGGCAGAAATTTTTTTTTTATTCATTATTTAATTGTTCATTAGTTCAACAATTTGTTATAAACAAATATTGACCAAATATTGATCGACTCTATATTTTTTTTGTGAAGCAGAAAAATTTATAAAAATAGCTATATATAAAAAAGTGCCAAAAAAAATGTTTTTCATTTATTATAATATAATTTTTTATGGCACTTTTATATGTACCTATAGCTCTTTTTATGATTTTTTTGTACACGGAAAAAAAAGATTTGTCACTTCAAAGAAATTTATTTAGTCTAATTTATTTCATCACTTTGATTAAATATCATTCATTCCAAACAACGTGTGTATTGTATCGATTAGATGAT